>PTEX01000120.1:1792031-1812814 GCA_003342815.1 Eudromia elegans
GAAGGAAGGAAGGAAGGAAGGAAGGAAGGAAGGAAGGAAGGAAGGAAGGAAGGAAGGAAGGAAGGAAGGAAGGAAGGAAGGAAGGAAGGAAGGAAGGGGGGCAGCCTAACTGTAATTTACTTTAGTCAAGATGTCTAATTTAAGTTTGCAATTTCCCATAGTCTTTTCTAAAAGTCAAAGAGTTCAAAATAAGAAATCCTAAATCAGTTCTTCTCCAATTGGTCTTAACGCCAAAAAATATAGCCATGATCTACAGCATTTGCTTATGTTTTATAAGCGATGTATCAGTTTTACTTCTCATAGTCTCATTTTGTTTCTCCAGCAAAAATGCTTCAGATTCATTCCAATTTTCATTTTCATGAATATGATCCTATGCCAGTTCCAGCTGGTATTATATAGTTCTTAAAGAGATTTAATCTTTCATTTTTGTCAGGCATTTATAGCCAACCACTCACATGCCCTCTGAGGAAGGCTCTGAAGTCATGAGGATTTATGTTGTCAAATCAAATGCATCTAATGGAATGGAAAACTTCCCACTTGGCACTAAGCACAATTACAGTACATTAATATAACTAATTCTTGATATTCACATGTCATTTTTGAAAAATCATTTTTTATTGTGGGCTTTTTGATGTGTGCACAGTAAAACTTACACAAGTAAATGAAAACAACTGGAGACTATATTGTTCAGGAGGAAACAGAAAAAAAAAGAAAAAGAAAAAAGGAACACAGAGTAACACTTTAAGTGGCATTTAAAAGAATAATAGAAGTATCTACTACGCCTTGTACCCTGATAATCTACAAAGCTGCATCAGATCAGAAGACAAAATTGGTATAAAATAACATTTATTGCTTCATTTGTTTGCCCAAATGCTGTGTAGACAAATATGCAAATTCAATTAAAAAATGCATGAAAGCATTCAGGTGCTTTCTCCATGCTACTATGTGATACTTATGCTACTTAGGCAAGAATCCCTAAATATTTATTGTGTGCTCTGTGCATGAAATTTACAAAAGGTATATTTATAAGTCTAGAAAAAGACTTTAGATTCCATCTTTAGTATATTTAAGAGTCTAATTAAAAATTCTTGTTAGTCAAAAGGACAAAATTATAGCTCACCAAAGGTACTTTCACATTAAATATCACATATTGACATTTTGTGTACATTCATATTCGTGCTGTTGTTATAAATACTTTAATGATCTGACTTAGTTGCACCCAGTAAAACATTTTTTTTAAATTCATAGTCACTGAAGAATTCACAATTTACTAAAGTGGCCCTCTGTCCTCATAGTAATAATTAATTCTGTGTTTGTTTAAAGAATGGCAAAATCTATTGTTTCACCATTAAATGGTCTTAATTCTACTTTATCTTAATTCTATCTTAATTCTACTTTATCTGAATATGGAAAACATTTTTTGTTTCTGGGTTACCTTATGGTTCTGGTTCAAACGATCTTGGTTCAAAGTTCTACTGTTTGTGATCTCTAAACATGGAAGTATTCTCAGCTCACTACTTAGATCACTTTTCTTTATCAACATCTTATAGTATGACCATCTCAATAGTACCTGAACATCTCTGCCATTTTACATTTAGACTGCTCTGATATTTCACTAGCCATGTAATTTTCCAGGTCTTATGTCCTTCTATCACACACCAGCTGGATATCACACTCTTTCACTGCTGAGAAAGTTCTCTTTGGAACTCTAAGTATCTGCATTATAACCCCAATTTACAAAGCAAACATCCAACCTGTATCCCACATCCAAGTATTCTCTGTGAAAAAAAATGTACTCTTCAAAATCCTCATCAATCCTACGCACAAATCTTTCTTATCTGCTTAACAAATATGTAATGGAAATACTACTGATTGTGAATGGAACCACTATTCTTCTGAAATCTGTCCTTTATCAAAAGGTAATGAATCAGAGAGTCTTAATATTGACCGTGTGATAGGTTTTCACCAAGCTTTCATTTAAAGTCCCAGTTATAGAATACTAAAATACGGAAGAAAAAAACATATTAAGGAAAACAGTTTATGGTAGTGTCACTCATTATGAATGTGAGGATGTAAAGGTTAAAACATCATGTATTTACAAAACATTAATTCAAAAATATTAGCTATCGAACAATAGATAGATATGAAAAGAATAAATCACTAAAAGTATAAGAATTCTTTACCTTTACACACAGGTCTATGATCACTCCATGCAGCAAAAACTTCAGCTATCCTCTGGCAGGTGATACTTTTTGACCCTTGTAGCACATAATCTTCATCACAGGAAAACTGTACTGTTGCTCCCAAGCTAAAACCAAACAATGAAGTGAAATAGGAAAAAAAAATCCCTTAGTTTTCTCATCTTTTTAAGTATAACAGTTTTGAGAAACAGTATGAACTTGCATCACAGTAAATGTAGATTTTTTGTTTCTAGTAGGAAAAGACCACGAGTTATGTATTGGGCTGGCAGTGCAGGGTCTCAGCAGCATCTAAATGGGTTTGCCTTGCCCAGAGCTGGTTTAGCTTTCTTCAACAGTGGTTTAGTAGTAAAGTGACTGTTTTCTGACCTGTCTTAGACTTACCTCTGACTATCATGTATGATAAAGGTCTGACACACTGAGGCTAGGAATCAACAAGAAAGAGATGTGTGATAACAAAAACATATAAGGAGAGCCACAAGACTGAACAAGAAATCCCTCATACAAGCATTATATTGCTCCCAGTGAAGCGCTCAGGATACAAACAACTTGCTGCAAAAGTTTCTCATCCCTGTTTCTTCATGAGAAAGACTGATGCTCTTGAACATAGGACCCAAAGGAACACTGGAATGGAGATAGATATTCACAATGTTTCTTGTAAGATATTTTTAGAGTATTACTAATGAAGCTTTTCTGAACTAATTTGGATTAGGAATGTTAGTATTACTGTAACAGGACTATCATTAATAGATTCTCATTAGTAAATTAAACACTGAGATTTTAATTAGTAAATTCTTGGCTCCATATATTTGATTGATTTCCTTTTGTCAGTAACAGGATTTTTAGGGTAATAACTATTAGAAAATGGAAGTTCCAAAGTGAAGATGAACATCTGTTTTTTTAAACAGGAATGTGTTGGTCAAATAATGGAGGAAAATAAAAGAATTGTGAAAATAGCTTTCTAGGCATTTGGCTGTGATTATTTATGAAGTGACAATGCTGGCTTCAGAAGTTTTTGTACTTTTCCATGTGGAGCAAACTAACATTACATTAATCCTTCCCTTTCCTTCCCTTCCTTTCTCTTTCGTTTCCAAGAAATTTGACAGAAGCATTGTATAATTATTATTTTGTGTATGTGTTTGTGTGTATGCATGTGTGTGTGTAATTTGTATTTTCTCCAATGTGACCTCCAATGTAGCATTGAAGACACTAGCACACTGTACTTGTAGCTCTCTGGGTATTCTAAGATTCAATGTGGAGTTGGTCCCACACATACCTGCTCTGGCCTATGTTACAGCAGCTTTCCTGTGTGACCCTATAAATCACAGAAATATCTGACTATCCTCAAGCCCATGCCATAGAAAGCTATCACATTTTAAAGTGTCTGCTACCTGTTTCCAAAAAAATGAATGGGGATGTTTTGTAAATCTCTGTAAGCAGAGTTTCCATATTGACATAATTCTTCATGTAACTAAATAAATTATATATTTTAAAAAGGTTTCTTATTTCTTTTAAGCAGTGATCATTTCAGAATTATAAAAGAAGTTGAGAGAATATGAGGATATTGCTCTGTTGATTTGGCTATTCTGTTCAAATCTGTGTTTGATAGCATGTAGTATAGAAATCTCACTGGAAAACCTACTAAAATACATTTGCCTCTGTAAAGATTGGTTTGTAAAGAATGAGCCCATTTTCTTATTTGCTTACACAAGGGCCATAATAGTATTTGTAGTTTCAGTTCAAACGACAAACAAAACAATAAGAAAGACTGAAAGCACATTCCAAAGATCAACTTTTGTTAGCTAATCTATTCAAATATATCCATCACGGAAATAAAAAGATTAAATCTACTAAAAAATATTGATATTATAAAGAAGAATTAAATTCAAGTGAGCTGGAATAGCTTTCTTACTACTTTTAGAAATTATATTTCTATGTTTGAAAAAAGGAATAGTGTCTCAAAATACATAGGAGAAGAAGTTGGAGCTTTATATAGAAATATAATAATAAGACATGAATGGTGATTGTGCCACATGCTCTAGGTAACCCTGCGTGTGTAGGGGAGTGTTGGACTAGATGATCTCTAAAGGTCCCTTCCAACCTTAAGGATTCTATGACTCTCTTATATACTGTCCTAAAGAGATATCTCAGAAAAGGAGGATTTTCTGAGATAGGAAGCTGATAGCAGTTTTATAAACTACTCCAAAAAAGTTCCTGTTAAATGTGACTACTGTAAAAATATGTAGGACTTGCAAATGTGAGTAGATTGGATATTTTGTAAAACCTCCATGTATGTGTCAAATGTAGTGAGATCTACTAAAGGGAGATAAATGAGTCAATGATAAAACACCAGTTGGAGATTAAAAAAAAAAAAAAAAAGAAAAGCTCCAAACTAGTTCCTATGGCAAAGCAGCTTTAAAAGATAAATATATCAAAAATTAAACTCTCTGAAAGGTCAAAAAAAAACCAAAAAAACCAACTATGATGAAATAATCCCACAGGGAATCTAGGCCTCTTGTATAATCCTTCAGGATTGGCAGTGTGAGAATGGCAGCCATCAGACAGCACAATGACTAGCCTGAGCTCATCAAGAAAATGAATTCCCCAGAAACTTAGAAGCTTAGGCAAGATTCACATCTATGAATGTTTTCCTGGAATTAATTATCCACCTATACACTCTTTCAAACCTGTCTAAGAGTTTTTGTTTTTAGTTATTTCAGTCGCTGAGAATTTTTTTTTTTTTTCCTCTAATATCATTCAGACAGAACGTGAAAGAATTCAGCTCAAATACAATCTTTTCTTAAGGAAAGGTTGATACCAAAGTTTGAAAGGTTAGAACCTCTTGTGTTTCAATACTTGGGTATTTTTGGCCTTCACAGTGTGTTAGGGGATATGTGAAGTTTCAAAGAGGACATAGGGATTACATAAGAAAGTAATTTCAGGAACGTATATTATTCAGGAAGTAATTATTAATTTTAAGACAGGAACACACAGATTTGCATGACATTCTATAGACTTAGCTCTCACACGGTCATCTTACCTGGATCTGGTTTGGTACCCTTGCAACTCTAAAGACACGGCAAAAATTTCTGGGTTTTTTTTGTTTGTTTGTTTTGTTTTGATTTGTTTTGTCTCTAATTAAAGATAAAATAATTTGAGCAATGTCTAATGACACCTATTTTATGTCCAGAAGTATTGCATAAAACATATTGGATATCTGATCAGAGCCTACTGGAATAGGTTTGGAGAACTGTGAAGTGTGGAAAAAAGTTAAAATCAGACCATGCAAACTAATATTTGAAGGCCTATTATTTCAGCAAAAGCTGAATGACAAGTCTAAAATGGACTTTGTGAGCAAACAGGCTCTAGGAGCAGAAAAAAACAACTAATTATAGGGAGAGTTAAGGAGAGTTTTGTCCCTTGACTTATATATGATCCAAATAGGTTAATCAATAAACCCCTTAAAATAGTTTGCAGTCTTGCTTGTCCTCAAGCAGACTGAAGCCTGACATAGCTATGGATGTTTTTGTTGTTACATAAAGTGTAGATACGTATCATCAGAAAAAAAAAAAATCTATAGGACAATAGCAAAATCATAGCAGACTGGATTCACCTAACCCAGAAAACCATCACTGACAGTGATCAAAAGTGAATGCTCAGGGAAAAGCATTAGAATAGGACAAGCAAATGCACATTCATCTGCTCATGTCTCCCATACTGAAAGCATTTACATCTAGGGAAGTTCCAGAGCTGAAGCTATTTAGAGACCACTCTCTACTTTCCATTTCATTTTTGTTTTTTTTGTTGGTTTTTCTAAGCCAGGAATTACGAAGTAAACTTGCTGGTCTAACGATCAGTTAGAGCTAAGACTCTTAAGTCTCATTAAGAATAACAAGGAGAGATTCTAGAGTATCTTAGACGCAGAAGAAAGTTCATGTACAATGTGTGTCTATTAATAAATGGATGAGGCAGCCCAGTGAGTCTTGAATCCAACATGGAAAAGGCCTTTTCAGACACACACTTCAGACACAACGGGAAGAGACAACAGTTAAGAGTGGATAGATGTATTCAAGAAGATGCAGCCAGATGGGTTTCATCAAAGGGTCTTGAAAAATCAAACTGATGCTATTCAAGGCTGGTATCTTTGAAATATGGCAATCAGGGAACTTCCTGCTGACCATGACAAAAGACTAGCATTACATTTATCCTTAAGAAATTAAAGGAACCTAGGAAACTAATTACAATCTCTATAAAGAATGTTTTCTCTAGGAAAGTAAAACCATGAAATTTGGAGCACTTAACAAAGATTTATGAAAGAGAAATCATACTTGACCCACTTGGTTGTCTTCTATTACAAAATCACTGTCCACACAGATAAGCAGTAAATGTAGCAAGTAAAAACAGTAGAAGCAATAGAACTTGACTTTGTAACAAGGCTTTTGACACCATCTCTCACAGTACTCTCATTTGGGAGCTACGGCTTTATGCACAGAATGGACCATTAAATGGACTGAAAGTAGGGCTGCCAGTTGTGATCAAAGAGTAGGACTCAATGTTTTCATTCTCGGTGAAGGCAGTGGAGTACTATGAGGTCCATGAAGTGAGCTTATGCTCTCCAGTGTCTTCATATACAATCTCAATGGCTGAACAGTGAACTCAACAAATTTATGGCTGATACTGAACGTGGAGAAGTACTTGGATATTGAATGTATTGATAAAAAGAGGTTCAGAGGAGCTTTTCAAGATAGTCAGAACTTATACACATAACCTGCCTGATACGTTAAGGGAGTTAGTCTAATTTTATATGACAAAGAGGGGGCTAGTAGCAGAGCCTGACTTCAAGGGTAGTTACAAAGATGACGAAGTCAAACTTTTCCTAATGTTTCAGACGGTACCACAAGGATAAGCTTAGGAGACACGGGTTTAGGAGAATTCGTTAGGAGAAACTTCTTCCCAGGAGAAATGGCAAAACTCCATGTGAAATCTCCATTCTCCAGAGTTTTCAAGGCTTGTCTGGATAAAGCCCTAGCTGACTGATCCGCTGTTGGCATTAGTCCTGATTTAGGGAAGAAGGCTGGAGTAGTTGACCCCTTGAGCTCCTTTCTGACTAATTTTTCTATGATTCACTCATCCTATTTGATTTATTTTGAAATTGTATAAAGATTTTCATCTACAAAACACTGTGATAAGGATATTGATACCTTAAAAAATACATGCCTGATCAATCTAAAGGCAACTTTATCTCCAAATAAATCACCATTATTTCAGAGATTCCTAAATCATTATTGAATATGAGTCAATTATGTAAGGAATGAGAAATGCACACTCTGTTCAAATAAAATATTATTACTACAGAATATCAGATATACAATCATAATTCAGCATTACAGATTCCAAAATATGTGTATATGTGATACTTGACAAGCCAAAAGCTGCAAATACTCCCCAAATTGTCAAAAAGAAATGTTAATTTTAAAATATATTTGTTTCTAGGTGCCACTAGGTGGAAACTCTCTCCTAAGTACTACAAAGTATAAGCAATAATAGTCTTCAAAAACAAAATTGGGGAGAATTTATGAAATGAATGATGAATCCTATTTTTTTTCTGGTATTTCCCAAAAAAATTTTCATTTTTAAAGTGCATAGTGGGTTGTTTTTTCATTATCCATCTAGCCTTGCTTACATGCTGAAAATCCTTGTTGTGAATATTTTATAATTAGGGACAAGTCCTTTCAAATGCAAACGACACTCAAAATGTTTTGAGTGCATGCGGGTGTATGCAAGAGTTATCCTAATTGCATTTGAACAGAGAACAGACTCTCCAACAGTTTGGCCAGTGACAGTTACTAGTGCAAATATCTGAAACACTTTAGCTAAAGAAGCCTGAAGTACCACTCTTCAGCTACAGTCCTTGGCCCAGGCTCAGCATTTTACTGTAGCCTCTGTTAGCTTATTGCTAGAGAAAAACTTGTATCAAACATTGCTTTCTCTCATGTTCTAGTTACAGCTTGCATAACTTTTATACATCAAAATCAGAGATTTCATTTTTAGTTTGTAGTAGTAGTAGGCCATGAAAGCTTCACCCAGATCAAATCCTTGCAAATATTTAAAGAAGATTAAATAGAAAGCATTGTTTTGGATCCAATGGAACTTTTTATGCACTTATGCAAACACACAAAATGAATGCAGTGATCATTGTATTTCTTGCTATATTAATAGATGAATATATTAATTATATCAACACAATAGAATGATGGTAAAAATAAAAAGCTAATAATTAAATTGATATTATTATCGACATGTTCTATATAAGAATGTTGTATTTAACATTTTACTAACTTCATAATTAAGGAATATAATGTAAAATGGTTATGGATATGGACGATTTTAGCATGTGTAAGTACCTTAAGGGAGGTAGTGAAGAGGATGGGACCAGCCTCTTCTCAGTGGTGGCCAGTGATAAGATTAGAGGAAATGGCCGCAAATTGAGGCACCAAAAGTTCCACAGGAACTTGAGGAAGACCTTCTTAACAGTGAGGGTGACAGAGCACTGGAACAGGTTGCCCAGAGAGGTGGTGAAGTCTCCTTCTCTGGAGATCTTCAAAACCTGCTTGGACACCATCCCGTGCCACATGCTCTAGGAGATCCTGTGTGTGCAGGGGGGTTGGATTGGATGACCTCTAGAGGTCCCTTCCAACCTTAAGCATTTTTTACATTATAAAAAAAAAAAGAAACTCCATGAAGCAGTAGAAAGACTCAGATGCCTCAAAGGGAACCAATGCAGTAGACGGTCCTTTGTGAGTTGTTTCTAAAAGCTATATCTAGAATAGACAAGGCTAATAAGGAGATATTGTACTAGATGAGATTTGTTTAGAGATTATCCAGAATATACTCTTGTTATCTTTGAAGAAATTAAGCTACGTAAATTCAAGCTTCTGGATGAATTGAATTAATTCCAGGGTGACTTCTCAGAATAGGTTTGAGCTGACATTGAACTCAGTGAGAAACTTGTGCTTTCAGAAATTATTGCTGCTCAGCATCCTAGTCTAGTACCAAATCAGGAAGCATCAATTCTGCCATTAAATGCAGTAGGATTTCAGAGTTCCTAGAATCTATTCAATATTGATAACAGAATTTTGTGAAACATCTGCCCTTGACTCAGAATATTATTCTGATATTTGTTATCTTCATATGTTAGGAAGTCTTCTGTATCATATCAAAAATACATCTTCAGCAAAATTGTATGTAATAAAAGCAGCTTGTCCATCAAAACAAGATTGTATGTAACAACATCAATTAATCTAAAAAGAGTAAATCTTCCTTCTGTTTATTTCTTCCTTTTTTTTTCCTCAATAACTTGGTTTAAATTGATTTGTAAATGCGATTATAAAGTCAGATTAGCAGGTGACATAATGCTAGTGTGGAATTTAAGATTCATTCTTTTAACATAAAATTAATCCAAAAAAAATGAATCAAATATATAATATTAGGTATTCTTTTTCTGCTTTTTTGCTACATCTTATTCTGCATATTTCTATTTTTAATAGCCTCTCATGTCCTTCAAAAAAATCTAGAGTTCCACATGTACGCTTAATAGATCCAAGACAGTATTTACACAAGAAAGTGGTTTTAAATTACCTTAATTAAATTTATCCCAGGGTATCACTTATATATGTTCTCTTTCAAGTAAAATAGCTATTTTATCTTCTTTTTATATTCCACTATGCAATTTTGCACAGCATTACGTTATAGTTTGCACTGAGAAGTTCAGGTATGCAAGAGTAACTCAACAACAGAAACGGATTTGTAACATACACATTTTCCAAACAGTTGCAGCAAGTTAAAGTTACAAAAATCATATAATGGTAAGTTTTGCATATTACCTAAAATCTGAGCCTATTCGTTTTCCATTTTCTGGTTCTCCCGGATCTGGACACAAATTGGATGCCTGCTTAATACCTCCCTCATTTACTGCAAAACAAAGCAAAACAAAAAAACAAAAAGTAATACTATTTTTTTTAGGAAATGCATATTTAAACAATTAACAAATATGAAAATGTACATTATCTACAGTTTTGACCATTTAAAACATATTTTCTATAGAATAGCATTATTCGTATAATCTCTAGTTTCAATATAGATTTTTTCTCTTCTCTGCTATAAGTAGAACACTTTCTTCAAGCTTTCAACAAATAACACGTTTTAAAATAAGTTGTATTCATCATCTATTTTCTTTACTTGCAATATTATTGAACCCACACAAAAATGTAATTGTTATTCCTTTACAAATATTCATATTTAAAGGAGTGTTCACCCAGCTAAAGGGCGAAAAATTATTACTCTGAACATAACTTAATAGCTGACCTTTCCTTCTTGAATTATAATAAAACTTGAATGGATAGGCTTATGCTGAGATCTGTCCTTAAACAATACTGAAAAAAAAAATGCCCCCAAAATATGGTGATCTGCAGGCAAGTTCAAATATCTACTTGCATGCGCTGATATTAAAATAGTCTAAAATGGATCTTCAGAGGGAAACTCCCTGTGTTTACCTGTATCCCATATAAAAGTGAACTATTAGTATTCAAACCAGTATCATTTTGCAGATATTTCTATACAGAAATCTAGTGCTCTGCATATTTGAATTTGTATTCTTTTTTCAATGCATTCTGTACTTTCCAATAATTGTTCCAGCTTGTAAAAATTCTAAAAATAATTTGCAGTCAAAAGTAATTCTATATATTTTGCATTTAACTTTTAATGGTCATTGAATCAGGAGGTGGCTGTCTCAAAGAAATTACTAGCATAGGAACACTATTTTTTTACTAGCTAAATTCTTGATCCAATATAAGACTATTTTGTAAAAATAAAAGTTTTCACAAGTTTCACATTTTTCTTTCCTGTTTTCACAGCATCAGGCATGAAATCAATAGATCCATGCCAATCAGAAAAGTTTTTTTCACCGTATCCCCATTTCTGAGGTTCCAGAAATCCAATCCATGGATTTGCAATGATAGTCCCCTTTTAAGAAAGAGCTTTCATAAAACTAAGGTAATTAGACTACTTTGTAAAATGGACTTTTCTGAATAAAAAAATGTAGTGTGTAATTTTATTCCTAAGTGCTTTGTGTTGAACTTCAGCTTTTCATGAAGGACAATGACATTCAGACTTTTTTTTTCCCAATCCTGGTTATTTAATTGCCAAAGAAGAATTTCCCTTCCTCAAAATTTGTCTTCATATGTGTCTTCATAATTGGTCCAGAATCTCTGAGGAAAGCAAAATCTAAAAGAAAATCTTGCGGAGGCTTAAAGGTTTAACTGCAACCCATCAAGATCAGTATTTGTCAATGATGACCCCTGTGTTTATTCCTCACACTCTGGAAAAGCTGTACCATATACCAGCTGGTTGCAATAGAATATAAAGTTAACTTACATTAATCTGCATTAAATGTTCAGGGCACTCAGGGCAAGGGCATTCCTCAGAGTTCATGTATATGTTCACGTCTTTTCCTCCCCCTATACTTGCTAAGTGTGATGAAAGCATTTAAGCTTAGGCAACCACACATACATTTCAGACAAACATAATTCCATAAACTGCAGTAAACAATGAAATCTAGGAGGACCTTGTTAGATCAGGCAGTCTCTATTGAGAAGCTTAAGCAGGTGGGACTCACTAGGTGACCAGAGTTTCCCTAATGCAGGGAGAATGAGAGGGAAAGATTTTGTACCTAAGAAAGAGGTAGGGTAAAAGGTGCATGACCTTTATCTAACTTTTCTGACAATTTAGAGGTAGGTTAAAACTATAGTCAGAAATTTCTACTTGTGAGGTCTGATAATACTAAGTAATATTTAAAAAAAAAAAAGAAAAAAAAGGAAAAAGGGGAGTGATGTTTATCATATATCAATGCACATAAAAGGAATTACTAAAGAAAAAGTCTAAATGGCACTATTTCTATTTACTGCACTTTCTATTTTTACATTTCAAGAAATCATTTTACACTTTGTTCTCCTCTCATTCATTAAATACTCATTAAAAACAAACAAATAAAAAATCGATGCTACAGCACAATAGCTATTATATTGTACAATTTCTGCCATGATGTTTGAGAAACTGATGTTTGAGAAACTGTCCTGCTTTCTGACATCTTCAGTATAATGTTCCATTCTTTAAAAATACTCCATGAAATGGATTTTTAAAGGATAATTTATGGATGTAATATCCATAAAGAAAATTCTGAAGGAGTATGCTAAAGAAAAAGTATCAGTAAAATAATTGCAGGTACACAAAATAACATATTACACAATAAAAATTCAGAACAAGGAGAGTTCTACGTAGAAGTTGTTAAACCGATACTGCCTCTTTGCTTTGATCCCAACCTGTAATGCATCTAAGAACAAGTTTAAATTCATTCTTATTTCTGTTCATCATTTACATGCTTAAGTGCTTTGACAAAAGGGAATATACAAATTAAACTCAAGATGTTTGCCTCTTTGTCTTTTCAGACATAATGCTTGATTTTTCAGTCTACTGAAACACAGTCCTACTGTAGATTCTCAACACATGCCTATATAAATAAGTATGCATATATATATATATTTATATATATCAGTATACCCTATATTGGAGGGCATTTAAGGAAGGCATTCCTTCATGACCTGAGCACACAATGTGGAGAAGGAAAACTCCCATCAAGTCTAGTCCAAACTGTTGAAGGTTGGCTCAACAATTGTTTTGTTAATCTCAGTACTTTCCAAATGAAGTTGATACGTGCTTGTATCAAAAGTATGTTATGCTTATTGCTTTACTATGTGCAAATACCTATGCACACGTGTCATGTTTCTGTTCTTAAAGGGTAAATCTGTTAATAATTTAAACTAGTGCTTAAACATGGGATAAGCGGAAGCACTTAAACATGTGCATAAGTGCTTGCAGGACTTGTTTGCAAAATTATTCATAAGTGAGGAAAATTATGTTAATATTGTATATTAGACATCAAGTTGTTTAAGAAAAATAATATAAGGCAAAGAAATACTCATGGGAATTACTAGAAGATAACATTTTTTAAAAGAGTTTGATAATACAATACACAATTTAAAATAGATATTAACTTTTTTTTTTTTTTTTGAAGGACCCTATTCTCTAATTCTTTAACTGTTATACAAGTACAGATCCAATAACTGAGGTAACATTGAGAATTTTTACGTAAAATAAACAACTAAATACATATGTTTCTGATTAAATGCTGCCTCTTTTTTTGACAAGCTACCACACTGATCAACTAACAAAGTGCTGGATTATAAAATAAAATCTAAATTATCTTTTTATAACAAAATTATGACTGAATAAAGGTACAAGTCAAATTTTTACTTTCACTTATTCTTCACTTAAATAGGAAATAAACGAAGATACCAAAGCTTTCAGCTTTATATAGAATATCATAAAATATTAAGTGATATAAAGAATTTGTATTAAAAAATTATTAAAAATACTGATAGATTAATTTATTTATCATTAGTTTTATAACAATCACATCTAGATATCCTAGTTTGTACTTCACTGTAAATATTATACAATCCCTATTAATTTTTATTTAATGGAAGATTTACTGATTTGTGAAATATATATTTTTATAAAGACATAATATTTTTTGTCAGCCATTCAATTACTATTCTCTCTTGTAACTATAAAATAACAGATGAAGAGTCAGCCATACAGCTCAATGCTGTTTGTAATAAACACTTTCGGATTTACCTTACTGTATTTCTTGTTGCATAACCATTCTACTTATCAGTGACCCATTGATATAAAAATAACATTTTTTAAAGAGTTGCAATACACAGCTTTAAAATACAATGTCTTTCAGAACTAGTAAGGTGATGCAATTAACAGAAAAGCTGAAAGAAGCAGTATGCTGCATTATAAAAAGATGAACTGAAGTCCAGGTTGCTTCATTTTTCTTAGTTAGTAAAAGTCCTGTCTAAAAAAAAAATCAAGATAAAGATTTACATGTTTAAAAGCTAAAAGTAAAAAATACATTGAAACGTATTTTCTTCAGGAAAATCATTTCCATGCTAAGTCCAGGAAACTGAATCCATCACTTTAAACAAAAAACTGTCCAGCCTAAGAAGCCTAATAAGTACATAGATTTGTTAAGTCTTCTCTCCTGTGAATAATAATGAAATGTAGTATGAGCAGACACATGCTACACATTTAGCCCATCTTTATTTTAACTAGTTATTTTTAAATATTTAAAATGTGGTTCTAGTCCAAAACCTTACTCTGTAAAAATAGCTTCTTCTTTTGAAAAATATACTCTCTTTAATGTATTTAGAGTCACACTTGTTTAATTTAGGTCAGAAAGTTGTGTGACTGATCTTTATCAGTTTATCAGGACTCCATCTTCTAAGATGCTGAATACTTTCAGTTTCTGTTTTCTATAATTAAAGGCACTAAGCATATTCAAGATAACAAAATCTACAAGTCAGTGAAGAAAAAGAGATTATGTGTGCTGTTTGAATAAAAATGTACAGTTGTATATTTGCACAGGGAATGGGATTCAGCTTGTACAGTCAAGAAGGAAGAAAAAAAGATTCCTTTAAAATTACATACCCTCACTTCACACTGAAGATTTCAGCTGACACTAAATAGTGATTTCTTTGTAAATACTACATATTTAACCAGAAATCACTGACAAAATAAACATGGTATGTTATGATGCCAGATTTATAAGAGGCCAGCTTTCAGAGTAGAACCATATTTTAAAATTCACCATGCAGATTGAAGAAATAGATTTAAAAATATAAATTAATTTCAGTTATACTTTTAGAAATACATAAACACACAAACAACATAGACAGCACAAACTTCACTCTTGCACTAGAAAAAAGTAACGAAAAAGGAGTACACTCACAGATAGAAAACTTGTTGCTGTTGTCTTTCCCTGGAAACAATTTAAATCCTCTAGATTTAAAATCTATGGCCTTTTTCACTAGTTAAAAAAAAAAAAAAAACAAAAAAAACAAAAGCATGTATCAGGCAATACAGTCTAAAATATTTCATTTCATTTGACAAATTTTATCAGGAAGCATATCAAAACTAGAGAGCTGGCTATCTAATAATTTTATATGTTGTAACTATTCTAGAAATAAAAGTGAAAAAATATTTTACAAAAAGCAAGCATTTAGACCAATTTGTGTACCTGACACAGGAAAGATATAGGATTTGTAGTTTATTTTTTCTTCTCTATTGGAAAAAAGAATGATGGCAAAAAATGTTTGTTTCTATGAACCATATGCAGTTGTCACACAATTATGGAACATGGAAAGTGAAACAATAGTAGTGTTTTCTTTAAAAACAGTGAATTGTTATCTGGTATCTTTTCTATATTAGGAAATACTACAGATTACAGCTCCATACCTCCTCCCCCCAAAAATCCAGAATACTATCATTCTGCTAAGTGAAAAGTGAGCAATTTTTAAACAAATGGTATTACAAAATTAATTATTGAATAGATTATTTTTCTGTTTTTCTTGAGTATCTTTCTTCACTTCTAGAGCATATAAAAGAAAAAAAAAATAGCTGTCCACAACACACCAGTGAAAGCACAATGAAATTCAAAATATATCATCTAATCTCTAATGAGTAGATGCCAAAACAAGAAAAAGGTACATTTTCCTTATCTGCATATACTCTGCAAAGGTTTAATCAGAAGTAGAAATAGCAACATATTTTTTGTGAAAAAAAATTTTTAAAAATCAATATTGTTGCCAAAAAAAAAAATGAAGGCAAAAACTAAAATTTTTAATTTTATATTAAAAAGCTTCTAAAGTTGACTATTTTAAAGATTGACTTTGAATCCTTACAAAAGTAATATATTGACATATTTTATCAAGATCAAAAGCTATCTGAACTACTTTCATGCTCCAAAAGCATTCCCATTAACTGTATTCAAAATCTATTTTAGGTTTATCCTTAGTTCTGATATGGAAGAATCATTCTATATACAGAAGAATATATAGATTTTATTCGTCTTTTGCACAGAGAATGTAGAAGTCTTTTCTTCATGGAAAAATATTATCAAATATATATTGTTAACTAATGTTAACATGTTAATGTTCATCTAAAAATATTTGGACACACAATGTAGATTACGTTCTACTATTCTGCTGTTTATTCTGTAGCTAGTCCTGTTTCATGCCTGTGCTCCTTTACTTAAAAAGTGTGACATGGAAGGTAGTTGTCTCCCACCTTGTCCCAAAACCCATAGCTGAATTGCTTCTGTGAATGCCCCTATTTTGGACTGTCTGGCATTGCAATAAATTGTAGTTAATTTAGGGAAAGCATGTGCCCTTAATATATTTTTGGAACAAAACAAGTGAATAAAAAAGAGAAAAAAAACCCCAACAAAATAAACAGATATCAAAAGGTGAGAGAAGTAAAACAAAATCAGCAAGCGTATGAAACGGGTTCAATTTCAGTCGTTAAATTAAAGTGCCTGTTGTCAATGAGCAGTGGACCCTATGTAAGAGTGGATCGTCTAAGCAAAATTACCAAAATTACAATTTAAAATATATGACTTTAACAACTCGATTTATTTACAAGTTATGTGGAAGAAGTTGGACGATGATTACACAGCTAAGAGGAACTACTGCTGCTGTATATACCGATCGGAGCAAGCAGCAAGGCAGCCGTGTTGGCTCCTCCCACCCGTCTGGCAGCTGTAGAGCTATGATCTGAGAACTATGATCTGAGAGCTGAGTGCTAACTCAGAGTTGATATAGCTAAGAAAAGGAGTTCACAGGATTTAATGGAAAATTTCAAAGAACTGTGGAAGTGTCTTGCTGAGCACAGTGTTTAAAACAATCAGAGCCTTTTACAATGGTTTGCATTGCTTTGCTGAGGCTATGAAGTACTGCTAGGAAAGTAAATAACAAAGGACTTCTGAGGGTACTTTACACTAGCAGAGATAAAACTTCATTTTAACTGGGTTTTGAACATTGATTTACTGAACACCGAGGTATAAACATACTGTGAATGCATAACTATGCAAGTATATTTGGTCCAAACATATGAAGTCAGTAAACTGTATGTCACATGGCATATACATGCACATATACTAAAAACCAAAATGTTATTATTCCTCTCCTGACAGGAATTTCTGATCAGCTAATGGCTTCAGATATGCAAATATGGTCAGACTAATACGCTTTAGCATTTCAAAAGAGCTAAGAGCCAGGGAACAGGCCAGTGTAAACTACAAGGGTGTCCTGAGAGAGCAGACTGCAGCAGAAGGGATCAGGTAGACTACAGGTCAACAGTACTATTGCATGTATGAATAAATAGATAAATAAGTCATAAAACCCAAAGCTGCCATTAAACTCTATCCTTCAGATTGGTTCAGAATCAACTCTAAAATAGAACCTGAAAGTTAGAATCTAAGCAAACCAAACTGATCAGAGAACAAATTTAACAATTTATTGAAATATTAGAACGAATTTGCAGTACCTCACTTCAAATCATTAATGGGAAACATTGTAAAAATAAATTTTGAAGAAAAGCAAATTTTATAGAAAGTTGAGGTAACCACATGTCCATTGCTAGAATATAAGAGCAATGCAATGTTTTAAAATTGACTTTTAGCACTCTTTTTAAGAACTATGTGTCTATTTTTCTTTTTTAATTCTGTATTTAAAAGTTAATATTTTCATAGTTTTATTTCACTGATTTGTTTTTATTGTTGTTGTTCTTGTTTGTTTATTTTGTTTTTTGGGGAAGGAATGTATCTCCCTTCTTTGCACATCCCCCAACAGTCTTTGATATTGTGGCCTGCTGAAGAGTGAACATTATGGTCATAACTTTGCAATACTGGATCACAGATAATATCAGAAAATCTTGAAAAACTGAAAAATATCAAGACATCTACCCTGGTGTCATGTTCATCACTCCTTGTGTTTTTTTTGTTGTGAAATGTTCCTAATACAGAATTGAAGATAATAGTTTGGATGACCTTTTACATAGTGTATGTACATACACACACCCACATAGTGTATGTGTTTTCTTGAAAAACTTAACTCTCATATAACTCTATGGAAACAACTAATTTTTCAAGTTTATGAAAAGTTTTGTTTTATTTATTTTTATTAAACTCTGTGAGAATCAGGATTGTAAGCTGTTTCCTGACACAGCTTAAATGAAATGTGAAATGAGAACCAGGATTTAGAAAATTGTGAAATAAATTAACTTTCCACTTAAGAATTCTTTAACTTTCCACTTAAGTATAAATGATTTAAATTCAAAATGTCAAAATAGCAATTCAGATTTAAAAATTGACTTGAATATGAAGTTAAAAAGACAGAAATAATTCTATATATTTGTTTGACACCAAAGAAAATGTTATTGCTTGACTGTTATTTTTTTATTTTCATTTCACAAGTAATGAAATGTAAGTGCCTACAATTAGTTCAAGCTTATTCTGAAGTAATTTCTTCCTTAATTTTTGTATTTATAAGCAGAAGATACATTTATTCCTTTCAATGTACCTTATTTAATATTTATTATGCATTACAAACATACTTTCTTAGTTTCCAGTGCCAAGAGTACTAGATACAGATTTAAATCTATGCTTAAAATAATCTTCTCAATGATTCTCAGTAAAGTTCAGTTCCCTAAAAATCTTTACATTCAGAATTTGGAAAGTGTCCATTTTGAAATAAAGTAAATGACAGTGTCTTTTCTTTCCTTATTTTACTGGACATCATCAGGGCCACTAAAGGAATCAGTATGAGCATCTTTTGTGTCTAATTTATTATTTCTATGACAGATACGTTTAAAAATATATCTGAAAGGGTCAACACATTAAAAAGTACTCAGTTCTTTTGAAAGTTTCTAAGACTATATAACTTAAGACTTATTTGGAAAGAATAGCTTAATACTAATATCCTATACCCTTGTCATTTATATTTTTGATAAATACATATTCGTTAAATTCTCCTATAAGAAGTATAGCATGGTTCTCAGAGAACTGTCCAATATAATTGTTATTATCCTCTGTTCTGTGTTGGAGATCTACCTTAGTTGTATCGTTGAGGTTACACAGGGTCATATGGAGAATGAGAGGTGATTTTAAAAATTAGAAAGAATTTTAACTCAACAAAATCTAATTTCAAATGAGTTCAGTTATTCCCTTAGTGATGTAAACTGAGAATAAAGACAAACCCAGGTTAAAATAAAAATAATTCTTGTTCAAATTAGCCCAAATATTGAAGAGTTCTTAACTGCTGACTTATTACCATGAAGATGCTTAAGCTTAGAACTAGTGCTCTGAAATTTCTCTTTGATCAATACATTGTCAAATCTTTTACATATCAGCAAACATGTAAAAAAAATACATATGAAATATGAACAGCTTTGAATTTTCCTCTGCTTAGTTCAAATAAAATCAACCCACACAATCAATCTCATCACCGACACAAGTGCATACAAAACAAACAAAAAGTAACTTCTACAAAGTGTTTACAGTGAACAGAGGAATGTGGTTTTACTTTCTTTTTCTGCCTCAGATGCAAATATGGTATGTAGTTTCAGAGAAGCCAACATAGCTTCAAAAGTCCTAGGCGGCAAGAAAGAGTGTAGAAATTTGAATTCTCCTCCACCTTATCAGTACTAGCCACATTATCCAGAGATTTCCAACTTAGCTATTAGTCCGTGGCAAAGTATAGCCCCTTTTGCAAAGCAGGAAGATACAATGCACATTAATGTCCATTAACCCACAAACCCCATCAGACTGATAATGATTTATGCCTTTTTAAACTCATGACACTCTGGTGTAAATAATAATATAAGACAGTGGCAATTAAAACTAGGACTCTCCATAGAAACACAATAAACTAATTAAGATTCAAAGAATAAAAATGAACTAGTAATAGCATAGTAACTGTAATACTATCTTTAAAAAGTGGAAAATGGCATTTTAAACAATATTTAATATTAAGAAAATGTCAGATACTTCTGATATGTAGACAGGTACAAATACTTGTGATAGAAGACTAACCTAGACATTTACAGACTCCAATATTTGCTAAAGGCAGAAAGGGCTTGCAAGTGCTATGCTTTCTAAAGGAAGTGGTAGGGATCTAACATGTGCTGGATTCCTCACGTTCGTGCTTACAAACAGAAAAGCTGAAAAATTCACACATGATATTTCTAGTTCATCTGTGACCTATGTATAATTCATTGTTGAATGCTCTAGAAGCTGGTCTGAATATATGGCAGGCAGATCCACCATAGCTGAAAGGCATTAAACCTACTATTCATGTCAGGTCTGTTCCATGTTTTGGTGCACACTTCATGTTCATCGGGCATGCAATGCAACTGCATTAACCTGCTTCAAAACTCTGACAACAGATGCCAGATCTGCAGATATCTAGAGGTTATCACTTAAAGAAGTATATTGCACAAAGGGGGGGAAAAAAAAAAGAAAGGGAAGAAAGGGAAGAAAGGGAAGAAAGGGAAGAAAGGGAAGAAAGGAAGAAAGGGAAGAAAGGAAGAAAGGAAGAAAGGAAGAAAGGAAGAAAGGAAGGAAGGAAG
>PTEX01000120.1:1812920-1972424 GCA_003342815.1 Eudromia elegans
GAAAGAAAGAAAGAAAGAAAGAAAGAAAGAAAGAAAGAAAGAAAGAAAGAAAGAAAGAAAGAAAGAAAGAAAGAAAGAAAGAAAGAAAGAAAGAATTTTTAGGTACCATTGACTTCAGAAAGTTATATTAAAAATCTCTTTACCTAAGGACTACACAAATAAGCTTCCGTGTGAGCCAGTACACAGACTTATATACTGAGTATTATCTTCCAGGTCTTTTTGTACTTTGAAAATTTGCATTAGAGAACATGAAATTTGATCAGTGTTTGTAGCACAGCATTGTCTCTGACGGTTAATGATTGCTTAAATATGAACACAAATTCAGAAACTGATCAATCTACGGAGTGGGTGTCAATCTATTTTCAATGCTCTTTAATTTATGTTTTTTAAATGAGTCCATCTTAGTTTTGCTATTATTACTTCCCATGCCCCCTCCCTGAGAATAAGGGTGAGAACAGACCCAGAGTCTCATACTCAAAGCAGATTATAGAGTTTGCTGCTTTAAATTACTGCATCTGCTAGTACAACATGAAATAAATGCTTGTTTCTGGATCCTAATGTGTTCCCAAAGAGATACCATGGTGCACAATGAAAAAAATATAATGACTGAAATAGTGAAAATAACTTTTTGACTCCTTACAAAAAGTAGAGATGTTCATATGAAGCTGTGGCTCACGATGATATACAGAGTGGAAAAATAAGACTTTTCATTTTCTTTCAGGCATATTAGTGCATCTAAGAAGAGGCTCTATTTTAGTGCTAACTCCTCCCAACAGCCGAAAAAAAATATTCAGAATGGAAGAAAATGCAAATGAGAATGAATGTAAAATTCCTTCCATAAAATGAAATGCTAAAATAGTTCAACGAAAATAATTATATGCTTCAATAAAACCAGCCAGAGGGATATGATTCTAACATAATATATGCATTTTACCTTTATATTAAAATTTAATATATTTTTATTTTATTTCAATACGATGAATTTCCCTTTTAATTGTGCAAATATTCAGTTCATTTTTCCATCCACAGATGAAAACCTCTGAAAATTTTCAGAGAACAGCCTATGTATGATATAAGCTATATACAATTTAATACATTTGAAAATTTCTCTTTGGGTTCTTATCTTAGTGAAAAATACACTAATGTGTCACTAAAAGGAAAAAAAAATGCAATCAACCTGGAACAGAATTGGAAATCCAAGAGTTATTTGCCAACACTCCCACTTTACTACCTTTTCCACTCAAAATTATAAAAATATTTTATTTCCTTAGGTAAGTTCTAACAAATATAAAGAATTTTGTATAATAAAGTCATGCAATAATGATGTGACATATGTAAGATGAGGTAAAATAATACTGATAGAATAAGAATTCTTAATTCTGAAATAAGATTGAGATGATGAGTGAATATATTGAGCTTAGATATGAGCTTTATATTGAGCTTATTTTGAAATGCTTAAAATTATAGTTTTTATAGTATTCTGCATTACCCTGTATACTTCATTGCAATATATTCTAGACTCTATGTATGTCAAATCCTTATGATTTGAAAAAGATTTACTTAGAAATAAAGCAAATATGTTTAAACTGAATACTTTAAAAAGTAATCTACATTACAGTAATGATTAATTATTATTCATATTTTAACTGCTGTGTATTAGTATTGTATTTATTTTACACTGACATTCAAGATAAAACTTGAATTATTAAGAGAAAATAATGAAACAACTTATGAATGGACAAATATCAATTATGGAAGTAAATATAAATAATAAAATAGAGAACACTACAGAACTGCAGAAATTGTAATCAACTAAATAAATATAAGGAAGAGATGTGCAGCATAAATTTGACAGGAATGTATAAAAAGCAATATTTCAGTTGAAATGTTACTACAGTTCATTTCCCTCAAATCAGCAGGCTATATAAAAACAGTTCACATATAAGCATAATTGTAAAAAAGATCTATCAGTATGTGCATTTATATCCAAAATTATGCTGTTATAAGTAATGAATTTGTAATCTAAAGGAAAAATCTATAGCCAACATAAAATATTATATTGGCATTTTAGAATTTTGATTAAAAGCATGAAAGGAAAATTCAAGAAGGTTGATAAGTTTTTTATTTTGAATGCTGATTCTAGGGCTCAGAGTCAGTGTTCATTATTGTTCAATTAACATGCAAAACAGCATCTTTGCTGTTGAGGAAATGTTGAGGAAATTGTTATTTGAAGAGAAAGAAATTAGTACACTAACTCCATTTACAGACAAAGCTAATAAATGAAGTACCTCTTTATCTAGGAATTATGTGAAAAAAAAAAAAAATTATGCCTTCAGATATCCTAAAAGTTTATAAAGGAACTAATCTTGCCACTTAACATAGACTCCCATGGAAACTATTCTTACTTCCACCGGAAGTGCATAGGATCCAACAGTAGAAAAGATTCAACAGACATTTCACTTAGAAGATGATGATCCCGTTACAGCTAGGGCATTAGTGAGATTTCAAAATCTCTGGTTTTATTTCCTGGTTCTTTCAGCTCCTATAGTAGACTTTTAAAAAGACTGAAATGAAAATCTATTCTATAAGACCAGAAAACAGCATAGCATTTTCTTATCAAATATTGAATGAATTTATGAGAAGCTAGAATAAAGTATATCAGTTAATAAATATATATATATATTAAAGTATATGTTTGGTAAGGTATATCTACATATATACATACAGGTATATAAGGTATATCTACATATATATATATATTTCCATATATATATATTTTTTTTCCTGTGCCATGTGCTCTAGGTGTCTCTGCTGGAGCAGGAGAGTTGAACTAGATGATCTCTAGAGGTCCCTTCTAACTCTAAAGATTCTGTGATATGTTTGATCCTTTTCCTTAATTATTTGTTTTTCAGGAAGGTCTGTTTTATTCATCTTTTTGATGTCACCAGTCTGTTTTGTTTCCCAATCTTTCCAATTCCTCTGTTGAATCTAACTTTCTTACCAAACCACTTTCATTTCCCCACTTTTTCCCCTTTCTTCTAAAACTTTTACCTATGACCTTATGTCATGCTTTTTGATATTTGACTTAATATGAAATCTCAGAGAGAGAAACCAGAAAAAAGAAAGTTTTAGAGAAAGAAAAAAAGGTTGCTACTGGGTGTTTCTTACAAAGCAAGTATTTCCATCGCTGTGTTTCACAGAAGGGTTTATAAAGGTAGGACCAAAAAGGAAAAGAATCAAACATATATTCAGTTCCCAAACTGAACGCATATCCATAGCATTATGATTACAACATTACAAGCGTTTGGGGACATTTATGCTTTCTGGATGGCAAAATTCTAAGTAGTGAGGTATGTTGTAATGCAAAGTTCTATTGAAAATAAATGAAAATAAAGAAAGCACTGAGTGATTGGCAGTAGTTCTAATGGGTGACTCCAGCCACCAGGTAGAAGATTCTCTGCTACTGTTTAGGCTTCAATTCACTATGAAAAAAATAATGTTCCAACATTTACATCTTTACTTGAGGCTGATTTTTCTGTATTTTATGCATACATTAAAATTTATACATTCTAAACTGTGAGAAATGTTTACAGCTTAATAAGGTAGGGAGCTTAGTATAACTTAAGCTTAGCATGAGTAGATGACATAGCATGAGGTAGGCTATGGCACTCGGAAGATGTCGCAATGCCACGGAAAGACAGGAAGGAGGCATGTAGCCTAGGAATGATTGAAGAGAACATACAAGGCAAGAAGTAAAAGAATTATAGTAATGGTTTTAGGAGAATATGGATTTATGGCCTATCAAAACTCACTCTTCTCTTAGCATAACTGCAGGCCGTTTTGACATGACTGCGGGCTATGATGATTCCGCTGCGCTACAAGGACTCTGAGAATAAAGAGAGAAAGACGCTGGGAAAGGAGCAGCCAGGAACTGGGAGTGCTGAGGCTGCAAGGACACTCAGAGCAGAGAAGTAAAGAAATAAAACTGTGGAGCGAGCGGAGGAGTGAGAACCAACTTCAAACATGGGACTGAGTGAGCTCAGCAAGATAAGAGCCAGACCAGCTGTAGCCTAATTATAAGGATGTGTGCTTTTAGCCAATCATTGTTAGTGCGCGCGTGAACAGTAGTATGCAACCAGTCTCCAGTCAGAAGTGAGCTTCCGCACTCAGCTTGAGTATATATGCAAGCTAAATTAAGCAATAAACGATATGACTTCTAACACAATTTGAAAGCTATCATACACTATTAAACACTGAATTATGAGTGTATGAGACACTGACAGTAGGAAAGACCAAAAATGACAAGTCATTTTCTAGTAATTATAGTCAGTCCCACCATACTCATTAGAAACTATGCTGTAGTATCTACAGTAATGTTGGGTGTTTCAAACTTCTCAAAATAAATGCCTGAAAGTGTTCTTACGTCTCCTACTTTTCCCCCTCTTTTGAGCATAGGAAAAGATGCACTTTTCCTGAGCTTGAAACTTGGGCTCCACCACATCAAAGTATCAAAATGTGATACTGTGTTACATTTCTCTTCTATATAGAAAATCTTAGCATATTTTTCTTGAACTGAACAAGCTGCACTTGAAAGGAGTTAAACCTCTCCATTTAATCCTTCCTCTAACAGATGCCCTCATTGTTCCAATAATAAGAAAATATTTTTCTAATTTCTGTCCCTAAAATATCTATTACATCTGTTGTTTATTCAAGTTCTCAACAGACTTGCATTTTCCCTGAAACATTTATCCTTGCATTCTGTCTTGCACTTTTCTATTGTAAGTTGAATGACCAGAAAAATTTAAAGTCATTATAATTCTTTTGTTCCTCTGATTCAGTCCAAACTCTTTTTGTGCAGGAAGGTAATCATGTACAATTTTCCACATAAGATCTCACAATGATATTTGCACTTCTCTACTTCTAAAGGAAATATTTCACTGAAAGCTTCTAGGATTTCTTTCTCCTTATATCACCAGGTTAGAAAGTCTTTCTCTTGCCTGTCATTTCCAGCTAAAAGTCTAGAGGAAATATTCTTCAGCCACCCCTTGACCACCATACAACCATCCCTTAAGTCCATGTAGGAAGTACAGCAGACTAATTTCCACCTAGAGGTTTAGGTTAATTTGCATTACAATATTAAAATGTTAAAAATAAGATTATTAATGTTTAATGACTCTGCAAGATCTTACTCACAGAATAACCATATTGAAACCAACAACTGGACTTTGTTCTGTACTTATCATTTTGCATCAGCGACAACATATCATAAGACACAACACTATTCTGATCTCACTAACAACATTCTCAATAAAATCTGCAGAGGACTATATGCATTGTTCATTTTTACCAGTTAAAGCATATGCAAATGTAAGTTAATATAGCTTAGTAAATATATTTAGTATATTTATCATATTCAATTTTATAATTTCAAGGGTAAATAATTTGCACAGATTTGGAAGCATAATTCTTGAGGTATTACTAATATTACAAAAAGAAAAGGACATCTGGAAAACAATAGAGGGAGTATTGTAGTCCAATGATTACAAACAGGAGATAGAAGAAACTACATGTATATCACTTCACTCTCATATATGTACATTAGAATAAATTCTAACAGTCTCAAATACTCCCTCATAATTGACAATAAGCCTGTTTTCTCTGTTTTAACTTGACCAAAGTTGCTCTTAAGAAAATGCCTAGCCACATAACAACAACACTATATTCTATTAATTCACACCAATTAGTATCTACCAACTTACT
Organism: Eudromia elegans; assembly: GCA_003342815.1. Classification (NCBI taxonomy): domain Eukaryota; kingdom Metazoa; phylum Chordata; class Aves; order Tinamiformes; family Tinamidae; genus Eudromia; species Eudromia elegans. The sequence continues at coordinate 1,818,681 of PTEX01000120.1, forward strand.
TCAGATCTAAATTCACAGAAAAGTAACTGGAACATAAGTATCTATTAAACAATTTCTTTTTCATATGCAAACCAACTACAGTCTTCACTTTCAAATTGTGAAGAGCTACAGCTCTGCTAGTTTCAACACGTGTAGTCTCTTCATTTAAGTAAATGAAGCTAGATTCACTTATGCTAGATATCTAGGAGTTTCCAAGCTATTTTCCAGGTAGATACTAGAAGTTTTTTTTTCCAAACTAAAGAAGTCTTTGCAAAGGATCAGCCATACAACAAGACATCTGCAATTCACTTGTTCTATTAAAGATGAACCTATTCTTTTTTTTTTTTTTTACACAACAGATTAACATGAAACAATGGGTTAACACGCAATAACAGATACTATTCAATAACATTCACCTACATTAATTTACTCCTTATATGAACTTCAAGTTTTTTGTGAAAGTAAAACCATATGACATGCAATCTGTTTATGAATGTCTCTTCAAGTTATATTAAGACATTCCAACATTGTAGACTCTTAGCTGAAATTTCAGGCATTGTCAGTTACCTTTAAACAATAGCAAATCATTCTTATTTATATTCCAAATGTTCATTATTACTATATTCACATATTGATTATATTTTCTATATACAGAAATATGTCCAATCTATAGTTTTATACTGAAATAATTTCCACTGAATTCCCTACTGTTATAAATTTTGCTTCCTTCACTAATTTTATATGTTAAAAAGCCAAACAGTTGCTGAAAATTTAAGCAGAAGGCAGATCAATGCATCTGAAACAATCACTGGTTAGTTTAGAAGAAAACTGCTATTTATAAAGTACATTTTTTATGTTATGGTTGATTATATCTAAATATATATGCAGCACTGGCAAATATTTTTACTCTCAGTTCTGTAAACTTTATCAGATTTCTTTAACACTAGGCTTGATTATGAAATAAAACCATATAAGCTACAGAAAAAAAAATTATTTGATCTTTCCCTTCTACTTTTTATAATTTAATTAAAACTATTCTGACAGCATTATTCTTAATTTTCTTTTCCATCTATCTACTGCATTAGAACTCAGTTTTAACCATATTTAATCCCTTTCCCATTTGACTCAATTATCCTTCCTAAAAGTGCACCTAACTTTTCAGTTTATACCAAATATTTTTTTTTCCATAATTACATGGGCACAAGTAAAATAATATCCAATACCTCTATGAGTAACAACTGCAAGTTCTTTAGTTCTTTCTATCTGCTCAGCATTTCTTGGTCCTCTTCTGGTGCTTTGTAAGTTTGCTTGATGAAGGGAGATTGCTTCCTTGGAAGTGGCCGATTCCAGAACTGATTTCCTTATATTCATAGCTTGCACTTGTTGCTCTTCAGAAGGTTGTATATGGATGGTCACTGAGGTGACACTGGATACAGTAACATCAGCAGATGTGCTAGCAATTGTAATAGCATCAGTAGTGGCCACAATACGCTCCTCTAACTCACCAGTGGAGGCAGGTTTGATCAAAGTGGAAGAACCTGTGGGACACACAGTAGCACTGGATGCTAACTTTTTCTTTTGAATTGTTGTTCCTGATCATCCTAAGAGATTAAATTTCCCTCTGTTTAACATAGTAAAGACAACTGACATGAAAAGAGGAAACACAATATTGCTTTATTTAAAAATTCAAAGTAACCAGAACAATTAATGCTAGTGAGCATCTTGTAACTACAGTTATATTACACATTTAGTTCTGCAAGAAGTACAGTACAGTACTACCTATTACCTTGTTTACCAATCAGATTGACAGCACATAATTGACCTTCCTGCAAACTGAGCCCTGAAAGCAGCAACCCTAGAACAAAATAGGTAAATGGGCCCCCAAGAACAGAACAAGGATAAACACCCTAGCCAAGAGTGATACAGTAGTACATACAACAACCTATATCGTGGGCAAGGCTTCAGTATTCCAGCAGCTAATAACACCATCAGATAAATTCATACATTACACTCTTTTCAGCAAAGCCCTGAGTGCTCGCAAAAGTATTTAGACTTGCTAGAAAGGCATAGATAGATGGACTTTAAAAGGTGCACACTTTAACAAAATAATATCTAGGCACAATTTTCTCTATTTTATATTGGAAAGAGGCTTCAATATGCATACCATATTTGTATTTCCCNAAAAAAAAAAAAAAAAAAAAAAAGACCATTTTATCCCTCCCACCAAAAAACCAAAACAAACAAACAAACTCATAAATATTTAATGAACTAAAAATTTTTCTATGCTTTGTTTGTGAGAATATTTCTAAGTTACACTTCTAACTCTTGTAATAATTAAATTATATAAGGCTTTCATATTTTATCAGCTTTTTCCCTATCACTGCCCATCCCCTAGATCTGTCTGCAGACATGTGGAGGCCACATCTCCCATATATACGAACATCTAGTGCAGTGTCAACACCGTTTTCACTGGAATTGATAAATGACTGGGCAATTCATAATAAAATGAGTATTAAAAATTTACCACACACAAAGTTGATGTAGCGTACTACTATACACTAGTTTCTTTAAATATACCTATTTTACTTATAGCTATTCCATAATAATTGAGGGCCTCTTGAAGCAATAATACGCCATACTTCTTCTTTTGCTCAGTATAGGTCTTCCTATAGATTTTTGAGTTGTTCTTTAAGTAAAGGTGATGACAGGACGGAAACTATTTTTTCTTCCTTTCCAAACTTAAAAGAATTTATACATTAGGAAAATGGAAATTAGATTAGCCGTGGAAATTGGTTGTATAAAGCCCTTTCATGCATGAGGTATATCAAATCTCTTTACAAAAATATCAAATGTGCTATATAAGCAAAAGGAATAGAATCTGAATGTTAAAAATATATAGTCTGGATAAGAGTCATCTTTATTTCTCGCAGAATGTTTTTCTTTTTTTTTTCTTTGTCATACTATTAAAAACTGTTGCAATTAAAATATTTAAACTATATATTAAAATATGATTATTTTAAAATATATTTTTAAAAAGACAACAAGGCTGCTATATACATAGTATATATTACTTTTGCTACCATATGCTTACTGTATTTATATCTGTTCTACAGTACAGCATTTCTAAAACATAAGATGGTAGTTCACACTATATGGCTGAGTGGCCTTATAAGCACTGGATAACACCTTGGGTTTATCTGTGGAAGACAGAGCCATGGACCTTCTGGTAGAGAAGAAAAACTCCTAAACTAAAAACTATTCACTGGTCCACGATGGCAGCAATAAAAGTAACTAAAATAAAATGTGACATATATTTTATTCTTAATTTCAGAAAAAGAAATAGTCACAACTCTGAATAATATAAAAGACTATCTTATCTGTGGTTCAGGATACAATAAATTGTGACAAACTGATATCAAAACTAAAGCATAGAAGCATGACCAAAAGATATTTTAGAATATGATAATGTTGACTAAAATAAATAGGGAAGCAAAATTTACTTCATGTTACATAACTATTACTTTAAAAGTAAAATCTATGAGGATGCATCTTTGTCATGTAACCAAATATATAAAAACAAGCAGTCACTAGCTCCCACTATCAAGCTTAAAGCTTGATACTATATTCAGGAGCTGAGTCATATAACATTCTAACACTTTAAAGATATATGGTGCTTTAAAGAAAAAATGAAAACAAGTTGGAAAAATCCATCTAAAAGCAAAAAGCAAGAAAAAAAGCAATGCAAATACCACTCAAAGTTTCAGAGATTATACACTGAAAACTCCTGTATAACTTTGCTACAGAGATAACCTTCAAGCAAAACACCTAAATTGTGAGGCTGCCACATCCATATACACTGCAAGAAAAAGGATTTATGCAGAAGATCAGCAAAGGTGTGATCTGACTTATGTAGATTTAGAACCAAATAAATGTACTACATGATCGATTCTGTAATTGTAAATTACTATAGACAACAGGCACATTGATATTTCTTTAGATATCATTATAATTTCTAAAGCATGAACATTGGGATCTTAATATTGTATGAAAGTCTAGGCCATCTGCAACACCTATATGTGGAGGCACCACAAAATAGCAGGAAAAAACCCCCACACATTATTTGATATCTGATAAAAGGAAAAAAAAATGGAAGAAAGGAAAATTGACTCTTGCTTTTTGATTAAAGTTCAAACCAATAGTTTTCAGTCACATGAAGCCAGCTCAAGAGATAGGTCACCACTTACTAATTTACAATTATCAATCAAGGGAATTTGAGGCTTGAGGACCTGCGACACGGCTGCACAGGAGGATGCGATATGGATGGGGAGGCAAGAAGAAGTAGTTCATAAGAAAGGGAACCCAGTGGACTCAGACCAAAGTGACCTTGGATCTACTAGGCAGGAAAATCCCTTTTCTGAGTAAGTCTCTGTAGCAGGAGAGATGATCAAGGTCAGGAGAACTGGGAGCATCCATTGGGAAGCCTTCATTTGGAGACTCCATGGGAGCCTCTTTTGTCAAACAAGACCCTTAAGTAAGGAAGAAAGCTTTGAAGCAGCACTTACACACACAGGAGGAGGACCAACTACCTAGAAAAAGTTCAAGCTGATGCTCCGCGGAGCAACTCAGTTCAGAAAACTAGTCTGAATGAGCCATTACTCAAAAGTGTCAGAACTGCTAAAACTTTGGATAATGCAAACATATTGAAGACCCATAAGCCTTTCTATTTATGTAGGAGTGGAGGTTGCTTGTGATTCTAGGATCATTTTAGTCAAGAAAGGAGGCAAGGGCCTTTGACATTTGCCTGAGACAAAGCTCCAGAAATAGATTATGAGTCTGTGCTAGAGGCACATAATTTGCATATGCAATATGCTACAAATATACACAGGGTTCCTCTGTAAATATATGATAGAAAGTGAAAATTACCCCCGATAAACTCGTAGTGGAAGTTAATCTAATGAACTGACATTGTACTAATAACAACTGAGGGGGAAAAAAATAACCTGTGTAGAGTAAGAATACCTTTGCCCACTCTATGGAAGTATTGACAAGGTAAATTTTTAAGGAAAAAATTAATAATCTAGTATAATAGAAATAATTGTATTTAAAGAGATTTTCTTCTAATTTTAGAAGTTTGTGACTCAGAAAAGCTGCCATAAAATGAGGAAAACTAGAAGAATGCATCTTTTCACTAAGAATGCATTTAAAATACATTCACTTTAAGTTTTAAATGACTTGATAATACTGAATTAAAGTTTATCTAATTTGCATTAAAAAAGTGTAGGACTAAAAGAATGTTCATTTGTGTTGGAAAGCATTATCAGAGAAATGTAGTTTTTTTGAGATAAGATCTTAATTGTATTCTGTACTTTAGCAACAATTACTGTCTTAAACTGATTTGATTAAATTCAGCCAAGACAACTTGAGATTTATGCTCATTTTAGACACTTGAGTTCTATGCTCTGTTAGTATGGCCAGGTCAGTCCTAGCTGAAAGTTTCAGCTATAGCAGCTATCTCTTGTTAACCAGAGTTGTTCAGCATTTCACAGTCTGGCTAACACAAGCTAAAATAGTTAACATGCATTAGGACCTGATTTAAGATTGCATTTGTCATAATTAACTACCAATGACTAACTACTATTCTTTATTAAAAGACACTATTGAAAATAATATCTTAGCAAGATAGACAAATCCTACTAACAAATAGATACAATTTTATGGTAAAAAAAAATTTTGCCTTGTTATTAATTGAAGTGACTCTAAATTTAGAATATTACCATAGTTTCAGACAATAACCACCAATGGGCTAAAATAAACTTCTTCCAAGGCAATGTCATTTACAAACAAAGCTTTGACACAAAGTATGTTACTGCAACTTCTATTTTTAAAAACTGGCTGTTATTCCATAATTCCAAAGACTAAAAACAGTGATGCAGCAAGCAGCTTGATTGGTTTCAAAGCCTATTGCTAGAAGCTTGCAGTACAATTAAGGCAAAAGGATTCATAAAAAAAAGTATTTAACAAATATTTTTGTTAAATGATTTTTTCTTTCTTCAGAAATAACTGATCAGCAACAAAGTATTCACACACAATTCATTTGTCCAATGGGTGGTAACAGCATGCTAATTAGGAGTAAAACTGATCAAAAAGAGTGAACATCCTACTTTGCAAGTTCAGATAGGTTTATTACAGGTATTCTCTATAGGATTATAGAATACTTAAGGGTAAAAGATATCTCAGAAGGTTTTTTGCCCTGTCCTCTCTTCAAACCAGGATCAGATCTGTGGTTTCTCAGGGTTTTACCCATTTTAGTCTTGAGTCTTTAGACAGACTCTTCAAGCCAGTCTAGGTCCCTCTGAACGGCAGTTCTGATCTCAAATTTATTGACTGTTCTCTCCAATTTGGTGTCACCTTCAAAATGTACTCTGTCACTGCTACAAGGTCACTGATAAAGACATTAAACCAAAGTGATTCCAGGATGGACCCCTGAAGCACTGCACATGTTAGTGGGCCTCCAGGTAGAGCATGGTTTAATAACTGTGATCCTTTTTATATATATCAAAAATATATTATATTTTGAATTTCAGCATTGAAAGAGCAGCATACAGCTAAGTAACACCAAACAAATCATAGAATCATAGAATCATAGAATGGCTAGGGTTGGAAGGGACCTCTAGAGGTCATCTAGTCCAACCCCCCTGCACACGCAAGGTCTCCTAGAGCATGTGGCACAGGGTGGTGTTCAGGCGGGTTTTGAAGATCTCCAGAGAAGGAGACTCCACCACCACTCTGGGCAACCTGTTCCAGGGCTCTGTCATCCTTACCATTAAGAAGTTCTTTCTCAAGTTCCTGTGGAACTTTTGGTGCCTTAATGTGTGGCCATTTCCTCTAGTTCGATCACTGGCCACCACTGAGAAGAGGCCAGCCTGCTCCTCCTCACTCCCCTTCTTGAGATATTTATATACATTAATCAGGTCCCCTCTCAGTCTTCTCTTCTCCAGGATGAAGAGGCCCAGCTCTCTCAGCCTTTGCTCATAGGGCAGATGTTCCAGGCCCCTAATCAGCTTCGTGGCCCTGCGCTGGTCTCTCTCTAGCAGCTCCACGCCCCTCCTGCACTGTGGAGCCCAGAACTGCACTCAGTACTCGAGGTGTGGCCTCGCCAGGGCTGAGTAGAGGGGCAGACCTGCTGGAGATGCTCTGCTTAATGCACCCCAGGATCCCATTGGCCTTCTTGGCCACGAGGGCACACTCATGCCTCATGGTCAACTTGTCATCCACCATGATGCCCAGGTCCCTCTCTGCGGGGCTGCTCTCCAGGAGGTCGGACCCCAGCGTGTACACGTGTCTAGGGTTATTCCTCCCCAGGTGTAGGACCCTACACTTGCACTTGTTGAACTACATGAGGTTACTTGTCACCCAGCTGTCCAGTCTGTCCAAGTCCCTCTGGATGGCAGCGCAGCCCTCAGGGCTATCAGCTATTCCTCCCAGTTTGGTATCATCAGCAAACTTGCTGAGGGAGCACTCCATCCCTTCATCCAGGTCGTGAATAATGAATGAATAAATTATAAATTGAACAGGACCGGACCGAGGACTGACCCCTGGGGGACACCACTAACCACAGGCCTCCAGCTGGACTCAGCACCACTTATTACCACTCTCTGGGCCCTGTCATTCAGCCAGTTCCTAATCCACCTCACTGTCCACTCATCTAACCCACTCTTCTGGAGCTTGCCCAGGAGGATGCCGTGAGGGACGGTGTCAAAAGCCTTACTGAAGTCCAGATAGATCACATCCACTGCTCTGCCCTCATCTATTCATCTAATCACCCCATCGTAGAAGGCTATCAGGTTAGTCAAGCACAATCTCCCCTTGGTGAACCCATGCTGGCTACTCCTGAGCACCTTCTTCTCCTCCATGTGCCTGGCAACAGCAGTCAGGATGACCTGCTCCATCACCTTCCTAGGGACAGAGGTCAGGCTCAGTGGCCTGTAGTTGCCTGGCTCCTCCTTCTTGCCTTTTTTGAAGACTGGGGTGACATTGGCTTTCTTCCAGTCCTCCGGCACCTCCCCCATTCTCCAGGTCCTTTCAAAGATGATGGAGAGCGGCTCGGCTACGACATCCGCCAGCTCACGCAGCACTCTGGGGTGCATCAAATCGATTTTGTGGATGTTGGATTTGTGGGTGTTGAGTTTCCTCAGGTGCTCTCTACCTAAATCTTTCTCTACTCGGGGCAAGTCTTCCTCTCTCCAGTCCCTTCTCATTTCCCTAGGGTCTGGGACACTAAGGGGCTGCCCTTGAGAGTTGTCAGCCCCATCTAGGCTCTGTAGTTCCTGGGGACCAGTCTGAGCAGAGAAGACTGAGGCAAAGAAGACATTTAGTAACTCTGCCTTCTCCACATCCTCCGTCACCAACGCAGCCTCCCCATTCAGCAGCGGAACGACATTTTCTCTAGTTTTCCTCTTGCTGCTGATGTATTTGTAGAATCCCTTCCTGTTATCCTTGACATCCCTCGCTAGTTCTAATTCCAAGCGGGCCTTGGCCTTCCTCGACGCACTCCTGCATTCCCTGACAACATTCCTACATTGTTCCCACGTGKCCTGGCCCTTCTTCCACCTAACATATGTTTTCTTCTTCTCATTAAGTTTGCCTAGCAAATGGAACCTATGGTTGCAGCTGTTCTTACCCATTTAAGGTCTTGCTGATTAATTCCTAAGAATCAGACTGAGTTCAAAATGCCAGAGCAAATAAGTGATATTCAGCACCTTGTTTTTTCAAGATGAATTCAAGGTGTAGGGCAATGTTAGTCCTTGGGATTAAAAATCCAAACACAGATCTCCCAAATAGAACTATGAGTCCTTAGTGATCCTAAAGCGTACTATAAGCAAGTGCTAATGAAATCCACATAGGATTTTTTTCTATGTATCTTAATAGCAAGAAGAAAGCTATACTCCCTTTATTACAGTTGGCTCCTCTTAACTGAAAAGAATTTTTGAGTCTTAAATAAAAATAATATTGCATATTACATTGAAGAAAAAGTTGGTTAAAAAATATATGAAAATTTAGAAAGAGAGCAATTAGCACATTCCATGCTCATTCTCTCTTTAGATGTACAAATTCCTTCAGTCAAGAGTTATTTAGTATCCTTACTTTTAAAGCTTTTCATAGTTACCTTCATGGTGACCACTACATCCCTTTAAGAGGATTTAGGTTTTGCTGTAAAGTATCTTAACAATATCTTCTCTTTGACGCTCACTGGAATTAATTACCTACTGCTTGCAGGACCTTCCAATAAAACTACAAACCCTATAGGACAATATATTCTGGATCAGTTAAAAGAACTTTCACATTAGTGTAGTTACAAGAATTTATTTGACAGTTTTAACAGACTTTAACAGATTTTTAGATGCCATTCTAACCTCATAAATCTCATTTTTATTCTTTATACACTTCTAATATTTGTATTTGCTGTTAAATTCACATGACAGTTTTCTTTCTATAGATTTGTAAAACAGGAAAGCAAAAAGAATGAATCTGAAAGTCAAATACACATTTCACAATCTAAAGACCAAATCTAAAGACCATATAAATTACTGATGCAAAGCATTCTTCTGACTAAATCGATTTTCAGTTTCCAATTTTTCAGGAATGAAATAGAACAATATATTTCAAGACATACACTAACAAAAATTAAAGTTCAAAACAAGTTTCAAGACTTCAGTTCAAACAGGCACTCATCACTGGATTTATTCAAATAGAAAATGACAGTAAAAGCTGTCAAGATGGAGGTTTAATGTATGTAATTTGTGTTTCTTGCCATTTTCAGTTTGTCTGCAATTTGTGTAAATATATTCAGAATTTAATTTTTATCACTTTTTGATACCAGAAGGTACTGCTTTGCATTACCATGTTTTCTTATTTTTCTTGCTTTTATTTCTTTTCCCTTTCCTCTTCTTTCAGTCCATCTACTGTTATTTCCTTCTTTTCTATCTCTTTATCCTTTGTATTAACTTTGAGTGGAAGACTACTATTATAGTAAGAAGTGGACAAAACAGAATGAAATTAACAAGTAAGCATCAGCTAGAAATTTCAGCTACGTAGGACTTACAGATACTTGTTCTCTTTCAAAATATATGCATGCATAAGTCGGTATGATTTTCCAGATGCTTTTCTCAATGAACTTACTCCCATTCAAAAATATTTGAATTAGACATTGAAAACATGGTAAATATGGTAGCTTAAAAAAACATGGTAGCTTAATTATTTCCCATTTTATACCAGGTGAAAATCTGATTTTTGGTCCAGACAAGATCAACTTTCTAGCTTTTGATTTTACAGAAATATCAAATGGTTTATTTCCCTTCCAATAAATACAGATCATAAACAGAAAATTGCCACTGTTTGGTTCTGCATGTAACTCTTCATATCATAGACTTTATTCCAATGCAACATGTTTGTTTAATAGTACAATAATATGTAAACAAGCAATATGGGGTACATACTCTTTTTTTTTTATTTCAGTAAAAAAAAAATCTTCTTTGAAAGCCCTACTACTTTTATATATATATATATATATATATATATGTTTATATTTATAATAGATTAGCAGTTATAAAACAAAGCCGTATTTGAAAATAAGAAAACATTGATTTTACATACTACATGAAATATTTCTTTTGGAAGGGATGATAGAGTGACCCTGCTTTCTCCTCAATGGAAGTGCATATCAATGCAAGATATGTGTGCAATCCACAGTAATCATGCAAAAGAGCTTATAAATTCCTCGAGACTCTACTTCAAGAATATTATTAGAATCTATATGATGAATGATAAAATACTGAGGAAGGACAGTATTAAAATCTATTGGCATTAAATATTAGTAATGATTTTACAAAAGAGACAAGAGCCTTTATTTATCGACTAAATACCTTACCATTGGTGCTTTGTACTACTAGTTAATACTTCTGTAATTTGCTCTGGAGAATTATGGTGCCACAAAAAGATGCCACAAAAGTATTTATTTAGTCTTTTTTTTTTTTTTTTTTTAACGATAACAAGGAATACTATATAAGTTACTTATATAAGTATATAAGTATAGCTATGCATATAGCTATAAGTATAGAAACTCTGTAGCAAAAAATTTATCTGTTTTGTTGTATTCCAGAAACTACTTAGCAGGAAAGGAAAATGAATGGATTCCATGTATTCTTCAGTCTAGCATCCAAGTACTAGCTTGGATCATGGATCAAAATGCCTTCATGAAGAAGTTTTAACAACTAAATCCTGGAGAGTTCTGGAAATCATCCTCTCCCAAGATTTTAAGAAGAGTAAAGAAACAATAGGAAAAAAGTAATTTTAACTTACTGTGGGTATGTGTGCTGTACCTTGCTTTTATGAAAAGAGAGAAAGCAAATTTTAAAATTTTGTAGAATATTATTAACAGAATGCTGCTAAGGTGTGAACATATATCATGGAAATTTGATCAGATAAGTTCTAACAAAGACAAAAGATTTTGATTTCTGTCTCTGCTTTCATGAATCACCTTGGGCATGCCATGGTACTCTAGAGTTCTCATTTCATATCAGTAAAATTAAACTCAAACTGTCCTTTTGCTTCCAGAGGAGTACTAAAGCTGGGTGGCAAATCAGCTCAGTGTTGTAAATAAGTGAGCTAACATGCATGCATCAAATATGTAGTTCCAGGTAGAAAATATTTGCTAAAGCAAGAGCTATATATAAATATGATTTTGACACTCCTGCTTTCATATATATTTCAATCAAGAAGTTCAGAAGCCTGGATAAATGACTTTGAAGAAATGAAATGAATTTTTAAAAATACATGGTAATAATGGGCCCTCATGCACTCTTAAAATAAAAAAAAAAAAAAAATCAAAAAAGCTTTGTATCATTGCTTTTTAGTATCCAGGCCATACAAACATACTACTATCCAAGTAATTTAAGACTTGCAAATCCCAAAAATACTCACTCCAGGAAAGGTAACTTTAACAGCTAATAAAAAGGGCTTTTTGTTTAGTTTGTTTGTTTAGTTGGTCAGTTGGTTGTTTTCTAGCAAATTAGTACGGGCTAAAGATACTGTCAGTTCTTAGAAGTAGTGCTCATTTGCTTCACAAACGGCAAAGATACACAAACACATAACATAAAACATAACATAAAACATAACATATAACATAACATATAACATATAACATAACATATAACATAACATAACATAACATAAGCCTTGGTGCCTATGCTGAACTAACAGCAGAATGCATCAGGACTTCTCCCGGCTTGCTTTGGCCTGAGATTGTTTTGACAACTTTTAATGACTTTGTAGCAGTCTAGTGACTATTGCCGGACCTATTTGAGTTTGGGGAGTGTTAGGCTCTGAGAATATGACATACATTAAAGGTCTAATAAAGCAAGGAAGTGACTGCATATGATGCATCAGGTATTTATAATAATAGAAGCATTGGGAAACTATGGCACAACTTTCAGGTTTTTGTTAAGACCTGGTGGGAAAGAAGCAGGCTGTACTAGAAAAAAAAAAAAAAAAAAAAGAAACACGAGGGACTGTAATACTGAAGAGGAGCACCCCACACACACCGTGAACATCTCCCTCTTCTCTCAGAAACCCAAGGATACTTGGCTCCTTGTAACTTCCCTCCTGGAAGGACCCTGAAAAGGTGAGTATAAGACTGGAGAAAAGGGGTGGGTTTGAGATGGTTACTCTTAAATAGCATTTTGATGGTCACAACTGAAATTTCCTCCTCATCGGAACCTGGACCATTAGACTGCTGGAACATCTTTTAGAATAACAGTAACCCTTTTGCTTCTTACACACAGTGTTCCCTTTTACCTATAGAAACTTTATGTGTGTAATGACATTACATGATGTAATAAGTATTTTACTTCCCAACTAACATAAAATCTGAAGTTCTACATATTAAAACTAAATGATGTTTCTATGTACTGGCCAGGCCCACCTTTCCCTGTGCCCCATGGCTTCCTCTCAGCCCTAGCCCAGCCTCACTGGGGCCGTGGGTGGCTACCTGTGATGCTGCTGTGGTGCTGGCTCCAGCTCCCTCACAGCCCTGTCCCTGCCCGGCCATGGTCCCATTCCTGGCCCCACAGAGGTGCCCAGGGCCCTCTGGGCTGGGGCTGCCCTAGCTCCCCTGGGTCCTGCTCTCTCGGGGGAGCAACCAGACCTGGTGGCCAGGACCCGGCCCTGCGGTCTCCAGCCCTGAGCAGACCCCAGCCCATGTGGCACCCTGGCCATGACAGGCACTCGTTGAGAATAATGCCATGCTTACAAACCAAGCAAAATGTTACATTTAACAAGTGGTAAGCAACTCTCACTCTGGTGACATTCATCTTTAAACTAGATAAATGTTACTTATAAAGCAATACAGCACTGAACTATTTACAAAACAATTTCTACCATGTTGTATTTTTCCTTTCATTTAAAATGTCAAGATCCACTAAAAAATAACTTTTCTTTTTTTGAGGGGGTGGAATTTCTCCTTAATAAAGGTCAAGTCCTAAGTGAGATGAAAACAGTCCTCTAGGAAGCAAAAAAGAAGGTTCATTCAGTACAGAAGCTGATTCAAATTGACTTACACTTTAAAGTGAAAGGCCTTTCTCAAGAACACTATGTGCTGCCAGCAGCAAGCAGGCAGTGTGGGAGCTGTGGAGCGGACATCCAGCACAGAACAGGGGAGCTCTGCCTCAGGAAAGGCTTTCCTGGAGAAACCTCTAGGGATCCATTTGCCAATGAATTCAAGGAAGCTTAAGCAAAATGTTCATGAGTTAAAATTAACTTGTTCTTAAGATAGTTACACATAAAGTGTTTTGATGAGCATTTTGGGCAATTTCGCACCACATTACAATCCTAGGAATGGAAGGTTTGGCTTTAAATAGCCAGAGTGGTTGCTATTATCCAAGCTAGCTCATTTAGCTCAAACATCTTTCCTCAGCAATGTATTACGTTATATAGACACAAATCCAACACAAAGAGATGTATTCTCTACTAAAAACATATATGGCATATCCAAAGATGAGAAAATTCAATTTTCCTAAGAGGCACGTGGTTTTTGGATACTTCTTAAAATATGAAGATGATAGAACTTTAAAAAAGGCCCAATTTTGGTTGCACAGCACATCCAGTAGTTTCATTATCCTTTTCTTTTTCCATTCAAAGACGGAAATTCAGAATTTTTCATAGAAATGGGCAATTTCCTGTAGTCAAGCATCAAACACAAATTTTTGGCTTCCTCCTGTCTTGTGACAGCCTGCTTTTGTCAGCTTCTTGCTCTCTACAGAGAAGAGGTAAGTGGACTAGAAGACAGATTCACAACACTGGAATACAAAAAATTCAGGTTTCAGACAAAAAATGGAAAAAAAAACACCCCAACAATAGACATGAGGATTAGTATTAGGTTATGTTACTTGGATTAAAAAAAATAAATACTGTTCCAAAGAATAAGGAGATTAAACTGCGGAAATTAGTGGAAACTTTCTTCCTCTGACATTGATATTAACACAGGATACTGACACATGTTGTAGCATGGTTTTCAACTAACAGGTAACCTGTTAGACATCTCCACAGCAAGTTTTACATCTTCTCCTGTACAAACTATTTCACACAGTGTTATGCTGAAGATGGTTTATTTAAACTTATCTTGATAGAAACTAATTTGTAATAAATACGTCTTTTCTGGATAATAGTGTGCTTGATGAGATTGTTTGGGACTTTTCAGGGAAAGGCAAGTATTTAATCACAAATCTTTCTAGTGTTAGTAATATAATTATGAAAGACATCAGAATCTTTCTTAATTGGTCTTGAAAATTACTGAAATGCTCATTCTATCTGATGATCATGGGATATTATGTTCTCCATCTCCCTCATTTGGTTCTGGTTACTTCTACTTAGAATTTGACTATTTTATGCATGGTCAACAGTTTTACCATTATTGCTAGTTATTTTATTAAAAATAAACTCTACTGTAATTATCTTTATATAGGCAACAGCTTCTGACAGATAACACACAGTTCCCAAAGCAATTCTTTCATGTGCAGGAAATAGTTACAGGGTATTAGTGAATGAGAATTTTCAGCAAATATTAAGTGAATTCTTTCTCTTGGGAACTAAACACACCACATTAATTTTAACACATCAATACAAAGAGAAACATTTGCCTCTGTACAGAGACTTCACTGTGCCCATGGGATACTTAAATGTCAATTAGACCCTCAAAACAGACATTGTGTTAGCCTCTCCAGCAGGTAAAAGGGTAAATTCCTTCCAGGTTTGTTTATATTAATCAGACTAATTAATTAACCAAGCTGGTTAATTAATTCCCATTGGAGTCCTTGGGAAGTTGAATGATTCTTACCTTAAATTTGCTGTGTCAAAACTGGGTGTTCAAAGGGATTCGGAAACAACTAAAAGTTTATTTCATATCATAATTGTCTGACTGTTTCTGTACTTTTATTCAAAGGAAAAAGGAAAATTTTAAGAAAATTATACATAGGTGAAGGGATGGGGAAGCACTGAGATGTTATTTTTGTCATATAATATCTAAAGTAATTATTAAAAGATTATATTAGATAGCTTTTGTGCTTTCTTTGAATTTAGGATTATATACATGGGATGCTGTGTATATGACTTTGATCATATATAACATTTCAAACATAAATGAATCCATCTCTGACTATCTTTTCTGCCCTTCTCTGAACTTCACTTGAGCTGCTTAACTAAGCCAAAAGATCTGAGCTTTCTAAAAAAAATCACTGGAATTGCAAATGCATAAAACAATGTGATTTATGCTAATTTAATTTCAGGAAAAGGTAAAACTAACTGTTAATACTTGATGAAGAAAATTCAATCAAAACAGATCTTTACTGGCATCTCTAAAACCAAGCACAAAAATAAAAACAAGAAACTTAAATTTTATAAGATGTTGAAAATGAACTTTACTATTCAGAGTGATAATCTACTGCTGTTCTAGCAATCTTCAAAAAGCCTTTGAAATAGAGAAGGTATGAGCAATTCTCAAAGGAATATAACTATATTTTGTTCAAAATTAAAATGTTTGAGTGCACTTAAAGCATTAGATTTTCTGTATATTAAGTATGAAATTAGGAGGAAGCACCTAATAAATTATAAAAAGAACTCTTTAATGTGTCAGTTAACATATCATCTAGAAAAAAATTACAGCCCAACAATTTAAATATTAGCACAAACTATCATGCTTTCAAATTAACTTTAATTATGTTACTTTTTAAAAGAGCAACATACTTTTTTGTGGCAGAAAAATAAATTAAAAAAATATAAATTGATCTTCCTGGTCTGTATATAGCTAACTATGAAAAGTATATAACTCTTAACTAATTAATATTCAAATGTAGTATTATTAAAACCTATAATTAGGAGAATTAAAAATATATATTTCAAAATGACAGGGTCAACAAAATGTGGCAATTTTTCTCATTTCTGTTTTGACTATATCAAAACCAATGTCATTCTGTGTACTTTCATTCTGAAAATGTATAGGTGTGAATAAAAAACCTATCAAGAGTACAAAGATGGAAAAACCTCTGTTCCGAAATTATAGGTCAGCGTAAGCTAAAGCAGAGCTAACAGACCCATGAGTATGAAAATCTGCTAAATGCATTTGCTTATGCGAAAATTTATGTAATTTAAGCACAAGTTATTGTGATGCCTGGAGGCAAAAAGTGACCTGCTGAAAAGCTCTGGCAATCTCCTTTCCAGTGGAAGAATAGTGTTGTCTTTTTTCCCTCATCCACTACAAAAACAGCTAGTTGTTTGGGCCGTATTTGACAAGAAGAATCACTTCAGGGTCTGAACAGAGTAACAAACTTACAATGCTGAGAACTAAAAAACTGTCATAAATGTCCCTCTAAAATTGAGAGTGCAATCAGCAACTTCTCTGCATTGCCCTGAGCAGAGGCCCACACCGCTTTGACAGCTGAGACACAAGTGATACAGCACCTTAACTTCTCCCAGAACTCTAAAGAACCCAGCTGAGTGTGTTGCTGTTAAAAAGTCATCCTACTGAATGAGTTATCACTTCAGCTGAGATTCTGATATTAAGACATCTACACCTGTGTTTCTATAGTTGTACTCAATGTCTAAGCTCCCATCCTAGCCCATGGCAATCTAGTCACTGTGGTCCAGGTAACATAACTGCTCAACTCACCCTAAAGTAGTGGTAGAGCAAGATACAAACTGTCTAGTCGCTGCTAATTACCATCTTTGGTCTTTTTCCCTGTCTTCCAGTTCCTCTTCCAGAAGAGTATGGATTTTTTCTCATAAATTCTAATTTTCCAAGAGCATATGGACATCCCCTTTACTGCAGAACACCCACACCAACCTTGTCAGGTGGCCCCCTAAATGCTCCTCAGCCTGCGGTGTCTGTACTAGCTAGTTACAGGATGGATTCAGTTGCCCACATATACTTTCATTTCATGAAATTGTTAATCTTTGTGGCACCCTGCTCTGTCCCTATCTGCCAGAATCTGTGCTTGCCTGCCAGGAACATCTTGGATACCCTGGGTCCTCTGTCAGTGCATGTAAATTCATGGGTAGCTGAGCAGATCCCCACAGCTCCACTGACTGTGATGGATGTTTAGATACTTCATAAACCTGTAATTCAGAGACATCTACATTTTGGTGACTTAACCTGCAGTCTAAGTTTTTGTTGCCATGGCTGTGTCTTCCAGCACAAGTACTGAATATTATTACCAGGAAAAAAAAAAAGTAATATTAGAGATTTTGAGATATGTAACTAAAGACAAATTCTGTTTAAATTGTTAGATACTCTGAAACAAGTGACAGAGACCATTTTCCCTTCTAGTAACTCTAGCTGTGTTGCTCTGAGGCAGCCTGGCACTACATATTTTTGAGTAAAAATTTCTTTATCAAACTGCCAAACCCTCAAAAATATCTTGCAAAAAACATACAAATAAAGTCTGACTTCAATAAATTATTTCTGAATGAAGGTATATTTTTATTCATATACAAAATGACAGAAAGAAAAAAGAAAACAACAATGGAAAATCAAACAACAAATAAAGTGCAAAAGGAAAACTGTTCTCAGTTTTCTCTATACTGCTGAACAAATCAAAATGCTGGCTTTCACCTCACTTCAACTCCACATATTTGGTTGTCAAGTATTAAGCAGAGTAACCATTTACATGCTTTTCACACAAGAGAATGACAACTAAATTTTATCCCATCTGAAAAGCTTGTGGAAATATTTCATCTTTTCATCTGTATTTTCCTGTAAGCAAAGGTTCTTAATGGAAGACAGATGAGGTCGTACACTCAGTTGACACATTTGGTACTATTTTATTCATAGTTTAAGCACTATTTTCTACATGGTTTAAACAGTGTAACAACATAATTACAATATGCAGTGTAAATATACAGTGAAAGGAGGAAAAAGGCAAAGGTAGGT
The DNA here is from genome assembly GCA_003342815.1 of Eudromia elegans. Lineage (NCBI taxonomy): Eukaryota > Metazoa > Chordata > Aves > Tinamiformes > Tinamidae > Eudromia > Eudromia elegans. The sequence goes on from PTEX01000120.1 coordinate 1,837,135, forward strand.
GAGAAATATGTTTCATAAATTACACAGATAGCAAGTATAGGGCTACCAGAGAAATCCTCTAGTGCATTTAAAGTTGATGCTGGGTCTCAAAAGTTGTTTGTTTGTTGGGGTTTTTTTTAAAAAAAAAAAAGGTTTCATATGGAATTCTTATCCAAAAGTCCCTTCAGAGTCCAAATACACTTGACATAACTACGGAATATTGAGTGCTGCCTCTAGTCTGCCTTTAAGACTGGAGGTTATGAAACTGACGTAATGCTTTTCATTCGCCTAGCCAGTGCTTATGGATTGATGCATAAGTGATAAGATGTAAAGAGTGGCCAAAAGAACACAGCAAGCATAAGGAAGTTTTATAGCAATAGCAAAAGGATGGAATAAAAAACCTGACTTGATTTTATGGTGAGAACAACTAACAAGAAACATGATAGCAGCAGTCTCAGGATGATCAAAAAGACTTTGGCCCTATTACAATCAGCAATTTCCTGGTGCAAAAGGAATTAGACTGAAAGCAATAAAAACACAAGACATCAAGACAAAGCACTCTTAGTGAATAAAAGTAAGTGCTAAAACACAGATGATCATAGCAGCAAGAATAAGAGTTTCTTCATTGTAACATCAAAAACTAGTTAGGGTAGAAGGATGGAAATTATTCTGAATCTCTTCTAATAGAATATATCCCTTTGATTAACTGTTTACCATCTACTTTTGAATATTGTGTGATTCAATATCTTTTATAAATCAAGATGCCTAGTAAAAGAAATTAATCCGCATAACCTGCATGACATTGCATTCCTGTGAATCTGACAATTTCCCATATTTCCATGTACTTCAGTGAATTTCATTTGTTTTGTAAAAGCCAGTTTAAATGCTTTCACAGGTGTTTGCAAGACTGAAGCCCTAACTGGTAGATTAAGCAAAGTATGATGAATAAGAAAATAAAAGTTGTTTTGGAAAGATTATGTAATTTCCCTATTTTTTATATGTGAAGTTTGACTTAATGAGTTTGTATTGCAGTATTATTCCCCTTTCATATTAGCAACTTGGCCATACTATCATACGATATAGCCTGGAGCTAAGCCATGTGAGGTTACCTTGTGAAAAAAAAGATCAAGAAACAATTTGCATATATTTAAGAGAGAAGAAGGAAATAAGATTAGTCCCTTTCACATCCTGCCTAGCAGTGAGTACAGAACTTCTTTTGGTTTTAATGAATCAACTGGCAAGGCTTTGCAGATATGACCATGCTAAAAAGCTTGGTTGTGCAAAAGAACACTGCAAGCCAAGGGAGCAAGTAGGATAAAGTAGTGCCAGAATGTGAGGCTCTTCATAGAATAAGACAATTGTGCCTTGATGTTCAGTGCCTTAATGTTCAGGATTTGGAATCTTGTCTTCCCAAAGAGGTGACAGTGGAAGGAAGAAAGCTGAAATATGTGAAGTGGTGAGAAATTGCTATTCTAGTTGCAGCGGTAAGACATAGGAAAGATCAAGTGAGTATCAGGGTGAGAAGGCAGGCAGATATTATAGTACTATATAGGTTAATTAAGCAGGGGAAACAGATTTTACAATGCAGTTATTATGACATTATAAAAAGGATGTAGCAATGATAAAGGGTATTGAAAGGATTAACAGACACTGTCTCAAAAGTGATGCGGAAATAAACTGAGAAGAATATTAGCCATGTCTCTCTGTATTACTTGTCTCTCTAGAATATTTGTTTTGATCTATTTATAATCATCTGCTTTTCTGACAGCTCATGTCAGCACACAGATGAAATTAAAATTCTATTATGCTTCAAATAACCTGAAAATGAGCTTTATACAGAGATTTAAAGATGTTATTAACTAAAAAAAATGCATGGAATTCCCTTATTAAGAAAAAAAAAATTTTTGCACTATATTTTTTGTTCATTTCTTTTTATTTTTTGTGTTTGTTTCTAAATCTATAAGGTTTTTAATATAAAGTTTATTTGATTGCACTCTCTTTTGTGATACTATTGACCCAAATATCACTTACCCTCTTACCTGACATTAATTTTTTCCAGTTTCTATTATTAGTTTCTATTATTCTATTATTCTATTAATTTGTAACAATCATATCTGCTTGAATATGCACATTCAGTGATTTTACACATTGAATTATTTACTGTCTTTATATATCAATTTTCTCAAACAATTGTAAAAGAGTATTCATTTTAAGTACCCTTTTGATGGTGCATCGTTAAAAATTAAATGAGTAAAACAAAATAATAAAATGAACTTCAGTGCATAGAAGAAAATACCATAATGTAGTTTGTATAAATACAGGTGCATGATTTAGTTGGAAAAGAGAAACACTCCACATTCAAATCTTGTACACATACCAACTAATGTGTTTAACATGACTTGCAAAGACAGAATTTGAAACAAAACAAAAGTCTCTTCTCTTTCATCTCCTAGTGCCTGACACTTCCAACGAGAATGTGAGTCTATGTCCTGTTTCCCCTTTCTATGTAGTTCAAAACTGAACTTCTCCACATAAGCCACAAAAATAATTATTCCATCATTCCTCAGTTACTGAGTAGGATGATCTACCAGACAAGTTCTTACTTCATATCTTTGAATAGTCCTTTTTTTTTCCTTTCTTTCAGTACAGAGATTATGATATGGTTTATATCCTTTATATCCACTTGAGCTATAGAAAATAAGTCTTTTGTAAAAGTTACAGAAGCCCTAGAGCTACAGTAGAATGGCACCTTTTGCCTATGTTCTCCCAGAAAAGACATTCCAGGACACCCATGACCTCAGGAAGTCTAATATATGGATATATGTACTTGCTGAAATAGCAATCAAATTCTACTTTGTTCTAATATGGAATATCTCAGCTGAGAAAATTACAAAGTTATAAAAAATTTACTGCTGTAAAAGATCACAATTACATAATAAAAATTGGCCCTATTCTTCTGCCAGTTGTAATTTTTAGCACATTAACTAATTTCTTTAAACATATTGAGGATCAGATCCTGCAAACATTTATGTACAGTAGCTCCAAGCTTTTTTTCCTTGTAAAGAAATGTAAAAGAAATACCTTAGCTTTGCATTTTTAGGTACATTGTGGAAAAAAAAAATGCCAGCAGAAAAATGGAAAATTGTAACCACAGAAAGGGTTACTGTTCCCTGAAGACTCACTGGTAGACTGTAGATATTGAGAAGTATTATTTACACTAATGCTTGTGAAAAAGCAGACAGTATTGCCAAATACTAATGAAGCTCAATTTTCATTAGCACTTCATCATTTTAATGATCTTGTTACAAACGATGAGATTCCCAAGTTAATGCTTCAGATGCTTTCATTCTTACATAAAATTATGTTTGTTCATAAAAACAGTGGATAAGAATCTTGGGGAGGTTAATTAAACCCTTAATAAGCCAATGCATTCAGAAATAGGTAACAAGAAAAAATAGTGATAAAACTACCCTAGTAAACAGAAACTTACTCACTGTTTTACAAGTCTGACTTATACAACCATGGAGGCAAATAAATATTTAATTATAAAAACATTGTTTCTGCATCTGTTTCACATTATCTTTCAGAATATTAGGACCCTTTAAAAGCTAATTAGTTCCCCAGTGCACACTTGAAGTAGCTATCTGCAGTAACTGAATTCAACTGTAATTACATATACTATATAATACCTATACTCTAATATACTACATAACTGTTCCCACAGATGAATTTGTTATTTGAAAAAATATAAGCTACCTTTTTATAATGTTTTAAATGATCCTTGCTGTTTCTGTACAACTTAAATCTTTGTCTTTCTCTTAAAAGAAAAAATTGGAAAAAAAATTCTTTAAATGTACCTTGGTAGTGAGCACTAAATCCACGGTATCGGTGGTTGCTGTCCGTTACAAAATGCAGTCTGAGCCAGTTTTTGTTGCTGATAACTGGAGGGGGTATGTTCATTCCAGAGAGCCTGAATTGAGACAACCAAATAAAAAATATTAATAAAAGACATAAAATTGAACAGGGCTGAAGATTAGTAGATTGTTAGAAAGATTTAATAAAGGTCCTGTATGGAATTTTTTTAACAGACATTCGTTGACAGGTTTATGCATAATTCATAAAGAAAAGGAATGGGCCATTTTATGCATCCATGAATAGTATAGTATGCCAAGTGTGAAGAAACAGCCTTGTCCACTCTGCAAGACCAAGTAATCAGAAAAAAAAAAAAAAAAAAATCAATGCTGGTCCAGAAACCACATTGTTTGTCAGTCACGGTAATGACATGACACAGCTACATCACATTCAGACTAAAAGGACTTTGTGTCTATCTAACTCGGAGCACAGATTAGGCAAAGCACTGTTCGCTGACCCTATGAGAAAGGATCACACTCTGTGATCCTTATATTCAAGACATGGAACAGGAGAACTTAAGTTGTGCAGAACCTAAACCAATAAAACAGCCTCCTATTTTTCAAGAGTAACTATTTTCCTAAATCAAGAGTCAACAAAAGAAATACATCTTCCCCCTCTTTAACGAATATTTGTTATTAAAGGGATATGAAGGAAGGTTTTGTTTATTTTTTTCTATGTCATGATATTTCTCCAATCAAAGTAACATTTTTTTTTCTTGATTTGCTCATTAGAAGACTGACTGTTTTTATATTTATTATTAATAGATACAATACTATAGTTGAAAAATAGAAGTGTAAGTAACCTTCTGATAAACAGTGCTTCTGTCAAGTCAATTACTCAAGAAAATATTTCACCCTAGCAAAAGTAGATACATCTTTAGTACATCTATCACAATTAATAGATTTTGTTTTAATAATTCCTTGCTTTTAACCATAAATAACCTAGAAGTGGCTTTGCAATGATATCATTGATACCTCCATTTTATTAACAGAGAAACTAATGAGCGTAAAGGGAAAGCGAAGAGCCCCAAATCATCTAGTAGGTGAGTAACTGAAGAAAACTGAAAGAGAAGGCTGCAAGTTTGTAGCTCCAGCTTTTAAAGCTAAAGTCAAATCAATCTTACCTCATAAAATAACTGTAGATAATCTTTCAGAAGGCACAGTTCCTGCCCCTCCTTACATTAAATTAGGAACCTAGGAAGTTGTCTTAACATAATTCCTTTAAACCAATGAGTTTCTTTAAATAGCATTTTTAAAATGAAACATTGCATTGTTTTTTCATCCTTTCTCTAGCAACAATAATAGAGGCATGTATTGACTAGACAGGAAAGTGGCCTCCTCCAAATCCATGTTCTTTGCCTTGCTAATATCAGTGTTTTTCCTTTCTAAAACACACTACCCAGGAGTTATTTAATGACTTAAGAATTCAAGGTTTTAAATCATATTGTGCTCATAATAGATTATGAGGGTCTGCAGACCCCAGGACAAATTATGGGTCATTGAGATGTAAAACTCTGGGTCCTTAGGATGAAGAGAAACCAGGAGGGTGGAAATCCCCTTATGGGATAAACCTAATAGGTTAAGGGTACCTTTTGAATTGATTGGATAAAGGTGTCTGACGCTTGTGAGGACTGGTTAAAAGTTGCTCATGGGGCTTGTGGTTACCATGTGAGCACCTTGTGGAGAGGGTGTGGAGGTCCTTTGTGAGCCCCTCATGGGAGGGGGCAGGGTTTGTTTATATGAGGGTATATAAGATGCGATGTAGTTTCAATACAGGTCTTTGTTTTGCCATCTCAGAGACTTCTGCTTCTCAATATACCCACAACAGATTATAGCACATCTAGATAAAATACAGTAATGTAAATTAATAGTAAATTCAAAAAAAATAATCACCAGTGTCTGAATATCTGATTTTTCTTCTCAGGTTTTCATAGAGAACCTGGATCTAAATTTGAGCTCAGACCTTTCCTGGATGTAATTAGAACTAAATGTTCAGCTCCACTGGTGAAAAAGAATGCTTTTTGGATACAAATTCCTAGATTCAATTTCTGCTTATGATGACCTATTCAGGAGAATTGCATACTTCATTTGGTGGGAGTCCATTCTCCAAATATAATGTTTTTTTTAAATCTAAGTCATACTTCTTTTGGAAATGCAATAGCACCTTTATTATGAAATGCCTTCCTAGATTCCTCAAAGGGGATCTTCTCCTGTTTACCTCCATGACTTGTCTTGAATCCAGGAGTAAGCTTCTGAACAAATTCCCCTTCCCAATTTCTACAATTCTTGATTAGGCTTGGGGGTGTGGAGGTGGAAGGGAGGAAAGAGATGTGGCTAAGATCCAAGAAAGCAAACATGTTTCAAGAAATACTTTCTACAGAAAAACGGTCTTATATAAAAGTAATATATTAGAGTTTTAATTCTTTCCTTTAATTCTTTCCTACATTAAAAAAGAAAATGTTGAATAAAAATGTGTGAGAGCTTTAAAAACCATATCCAAGAATACTCATGTTATCTAGTCTCTAGATTTCAACAATTTCCACCTAAAATTAAGTTATAGATTTCAATTCAACTGAGAGATTGTATTCCTAACCTCAAGTTAGGGGTCCTCATCCATGAACAGAAGCAGCAAAGCTGGGTTAGATTTGAGCCTGTTCTTATTAACAATGATAAATTGTCTGAAGTAATTCATCATGGTTATCAAAGCTGGAAACATTAAGTAGAAATATGGCTTGGAAGGACATATCAACATATATCAGTATCCAGCGCAAGATCTTGTTCCCACATGGAAGAGAAATATTATATTATAAAGCTATCACTATATATATTGCACTTTAGCAGTATGAAGGTATACTACAAAAACCTACATTATGCCAGTATAAAGGGAAGTATGAAAAAGAGGTGGACCTAAGCTTACAAAACTATAGGAACAAACACAATTTGAAGCCACTATTATTCATAATAAAACAAACACTTTAAAGTTCATCTTTTTTAGAGAAGAAAAAATTGAAACGAATCTTAAATGGCTATTAAGCCATTTATAAGCTTATGCAAATAAAATTTTTTGTTATGAAGAGTTTTGAAAAAGTAAAAATTTAAAGGTAGTGTTCTTTCCATTCTTCTGAGTCAAGCTATCAAAAAATGGAGAACTTTACGATAATTTACCATATTTCTGAAATTGTTTTAGTGCCATTGTTCCCGCAGGTGTCACCATAAATTATTTTACTTGCATTGTTTCCCTCCCACCCAAATCTATCTCTCTCTCTTTTTTTTTTTTTTTTTTTTTTTTTAAATTTAATGCCATGAGATTGCAGGATATGTATCAGCCTCACTGTGGCAACATCTGACAATCTTTAATATATTTACCCAGAGAGCAGATATTAAAGTATCTGTTGTCTTGAGTGAAATTCCCCTCCTCCCATCCCCACAGAATTTTCAGTCGTTTCTGTGCATGACTGAATACACCAAGGAATTACAGTTTCCAAAACAGCTGGAAGGCAAAGTCTGAGTATTCTGTGCAAGTCTTCCAGTGGGTTAAAGCTAATAAGCCCATTCCTAGCACATTCCCTACAATAAACAATCAGAAACACCAGTTAAGGTGTTTCCTACTTTTTTTCAGATTGCCACTTAAGAAGTTACAACATTCATTCAGGAAACTGAACAAACCACTTAAATCAATATTTCACACAAAAGGATCAGGTCCCCCAATGTAACCTAAGAGTCATTTTCCACAAGACATCATGTGTACAGAGAGGCAGTTTCTATATGCATATATTTCAAGTATGTGCAATTTCTAGCACTCTGTTACTATACCATGATACAGAAATGATTGAACCAGAAAGAAGGCAAAAAAGAATTGTAACATCAAATAGTTCTAATATCAAATTAGTACCCGTGAGACAAAATATTGACAAGTTCTATGAGACATTTTCATTCTGGTGAAACCTTTAATTAAAGGCATAGAAGCTACCTGCAGAATCCCCTAGCTGTTATGCCAGCTGCTCAGTCTGGTCCTACTTTGCCCCATCCTGCCAGGCTGGCAACTGAGTATCTATTTGCCTGATTATTGAGCCATTTAGCTCACTGGTCCTGGTTCTTCCAACCCCATGGAAATTTCATAGAGTTATAAGCAACACTGATATCCAGAATTTCAAGGAAAAAAGCAGAAAAGAAAGGAACCCAAACCATATCAAGTCCCTTTTCTGGTTAGCTTTACTTTATTTTGCACTATTCTTGTTGCTGGCTTTTGGATTGCATTTATGCATTGCTCTATACTGCAGAAGCTGTGAGAACTGCACTATAGCTTGTATTCATGACAGGGACTTTCTGATTAAGAAACATGAAATCTTTCCACATTTTCACTGTGAATTTGTCCATGAAACACCCTTTCTAAATGTATGTTATCAATTTAAGCAACTTAAATTGTTACAAATGTCTTATTACAAACGTAAGACGCACACTATGTGGATTGATGTTTGGGTTTTGGAAAGCACAGGTTTAATTAGTTGCACTTTTCTGTGCAGTTATTTATCTGTATAATAATATTACCTAATTATGCAAGGCAAAATAGCACTTCTATTTAAATTCTCACCTCTGTAGCTAACTGTTAAGTAATACAGAAGTAACTAATGTTCGCTACTTGTGTATTCAAGAATAAACCTATTACTAGAGGACGTCTCACTGAACAATTGAAACAAAACTAAGATTTTATGTCCTATTTCCTAGCAACTACTTTGAATAGCATATATTCTGCCTATAGCAAAATTCCTCCTTAATTATCACAAAAAAAATTGTGAAAGTTAAATTGAAAGTTAAAGTGCAAGGCATGAGAAAACTACGCCCTAGCCATTTCAATATTCTCATGGGGAAAAAAAGAAAGAATGTCTTTTATTTTTAAAATACGTAATAAATGTAGTTAAGTCTGTCTATCAAGTCAATTGTTCATTAAAACATTTATCACTGACAGGTATGGGTTATATTCAAGATCATTCTAATTAAACACGTGCTGATATCAGCTGAGCTCTAACTAAATTCAAACTTCCAAAAATATGTTCTTTATAATTTGTGATTTCTATGGGATTGTTCCAGAAAGTAGGCTGGCAAACTGACAGAATTTGTAATGGAAACTGGCAGAAAATGATCGCTTATTCTGTTCATATAACTACTTTTTTTCTCATATCAATTTATCTCCTTAGCAAATTATAAAGCTGTTCACCGTTAAAATAATGCACTGGCAGTCCACTCTACTTTTGTGCCAGCCATTGCTCTAAGCATAGCTAAAGTACATCCACTAGAATATTTTCCTATATTTCTAAGGAATATTTTGAAATATATAGCTCCCTTCCCAAACCATACAGAATCTTGCATAGCAAATTTATGTCATCAGAGAACAGGCTTCCTCTCTGCAAATGTCTTCCATAAATTCATAGGAGATGTTCATGGAGAATCTCAAGATCACTGGTTATGAATCAGTGGTTTAAAGTATTCCATCATTATGTGTAGTAAAAAACAATATTTAATTAGATAATCTGTTATTTAATTTAAAACATATTTGAAAAAAAAAAGTGTTTTCTATACTATAATACTTACAATACACTTTGGTTTAATTTGTTTCTAGCCAAGAATAGCAGAAAAAAATATAAAGCTACGCATACAGACATTGTTTAGGAAAGTTCCCATTTAAGCAGCTTCTTTGAAATGATAGATAAATGACTGATTAATGAGATAAAATGCAGTTAATAATATACAAATATAAAACGTAATTTAGAAATGATATGGACATGAGAAAAGGTCCTGTTAAGCTCACAATTACACCACTGAACAAATGAGTAAGTAAACAAGAAACTACAAAAGAGGTGAATGGGAGGAAGGAGAAGAAGAGTCAGAACAGGCAACTCTGACTGTATTTGATTGTCTAATTCTTCTATTTATCATCAAAGTCTATTTTATTATCAAAGGTAGCAGCGTTTAAGCTTTGTGTGTCATTCTTCTGCTTGGAAAAGAAACCAGCAATGCATAAACAGGTATTCTTGCAATGAACTCATTTTCCAAAGTATGTGCATTCTAGTTTTGTTGCAAGATTAGTCCCAAACAAGAAGCATACAAATCCCTCTTGCATGCATTAGGTTAGATCTTGAAGGTGGCCAAAAAAAAATCCAAATCTAAGAAGTCTTGCAAAATTTGTAAAACTGCTATTTCACACCAAACTTTTTCATTAGCAAATAGTTCCTAAGCTCCCTTAAAAGCCTTAAAAGGTTCATAGAAATGGAGTTGATTGGGAGGGTAAGTTGAGGTTGATACACCAGCTGGAAGCACTGCTGAAATCAATACTACCAAACTAATGCTACCAAATTCTTGCAATGGACCTATTTAGGCTAACACAGATTTAGTAGGCTAACACATCTTACCATGTAGGTTTCATCCATGTGCACTACAGTCTCTTGAACAGTTGCTTATATGCTAGCTGCAGCTATGTAGAATGTCCCTGCTTGGATCCCTAGCTTGTTGAAATAAAACTGCAAAACAGCATTAGTACTAAAAGTTTTGATAGAAAAAGAGGACAAAGTATCACACCTTTTGCTAAGGCCATGTATTGGCCATGCATGTGTAGTTAGTGGAAGAGTTAACAGTTATATAGTACAGTACAACTCCTGCCCATAAATGAGGAGAACCACCCATCAAGATCGCCTGTCTCCCAGCATCTGACAAAGGATTTATTTGATTTCTCTAAATTAGTGAACAATCACCAATGTGAGGTATCAACCAGACAAAGCTTACTGTTTGCTATACTTGTTTGTACTACACATGTACAACCTATACTCTTTAGCCAACAATTCTAGTACTCTTTCTTCCATGACTGATCCCATAAAGCAATAACTCTTGCTGTTAACAAGATTCATTTTTAATACCTTTACAAAAAGATCACAACCTAAATGTGAGGGCATGCTTTTGTTTACACAAGACCAAGATTCAACTTTCTTTTTTAATAAATCTACATGAGAACATCAAGATAGGTTTTTCCAAAGACTGTTTTAACACATAAACTCATTGAAGTGGTACCTTTCTGCAGAAACCCTCGTAGATATCATTTTTTTTTTCTAGATAAGAATGGGGAAAGGATTTCAAGTGTTTCAGTTTTATAAGTCTGAAAATCCAGCTTCCAGTTCTTTTCCAGATTCACATTAAAAAAATAAAGCTGAAACTGATTGACATTTTACTGATTTTGAAAAGATCCTGAATGACTTAGTAATTAAGTCAACATATCACTCGTTTTCCATCAGCCTAGTCAGTAATATTGCTCTATGTGAAAATACTGGAATTTAAACACCAACTAATCATTAACCTTAGGGTCATCTAGTACACAAACATATATATATATGTTTAGGCCCACCAATGTCCTTTAAGTTTCTAAGTCTGGTGATGAGATTAATGGACTTTAATGATAGTCATTATAAATATAAATGTCTACTGTAGGACGACTTGAGGGTATAGGGGTTTTTTCATCACTTTTTTTTTTTTTTCCTGAAAGATGTTTCCTATATAAATTATATTAAATCATTTTGGTGCAAGGACACTGTGACATAAATTGTCAAAGAGGCAGCCCAACTCTCCTGTGTCTTCCCCATTATCTCTTACAAAATCCCTTGTTGTCTAAACTGAGAACTCAAGATGTGAATTTGTCAAAGATATCAAATAAATGTTACATGTTAATGGATATTTTCTTTGCAGAGGTCAACAAGATGGATAATTCTCTATGAATTTTACTTTTGTGAAAACATTTCCTGTACAAATATTCAAATAAAAAGAAAACAGAGCTGTGGGTGTCCTAGAGTTATAATCACAGCTTTCACAGCATCCGCATATATAACAATGTTTGTATTATAGCAAAGAATTCATGAGGTGCCTCTGTGGCAGGAGCTGTAGAAGTTTTAATTGAATGAAAATTTTAAGTGCCCTATATGTACAAAACTCTAGGCATAATGGTGTGGTAGCTGGGTATTTAGGACTTCTTCAGTGTGTGCATGCATCCAGAAAACTTGAGTTAATTCCTATGTTGGTTCAGGAACTCCCCCGCTAATTATCTACATAGATGAGATAACGGACAGACTTGAGACAACAAAGAGTTATTTAATCAAAACATACATTTACACTGTTGAGTCTTGAAATAATGCAAAAAAAGGAATAATGTAGTAAGAGAGAGATTAACTTGGAAATGCAGAAAGCATATAAATAAACCAAAAGAAGAAGGCAATTGAGTTAATCTCCTGCATCGAGATAGCCCACTGTCCAATCATGAGATACAGAGCAGAGGAAAAAGATACAGAGCAGAGGAAAAAGGAAACTCTTCTCATTCAATCTGGAAGGAGAAGATAGACTCTTTTCCATAAATCCATGTCTCTCTCAATTAAAAAAAAAAAAAAAAAGGCAGAAGTAAAGGATAGATATCTAAAAGGTTACGAGGTTAGTCTCCTGTAAAATTGTCAGGAGCAGGACTAAGCATTTTATTTAATTTGGAATCAAGATGCTGACAAGGTTTAAGCTAGCTACAGATCTGAATCTGTTTTCCACATCTCAGATCTATAGCCAAATGACTGAAAGCCTATTTTCAATTATTAAAAGAGCTCATCACCATTCTTCCTATTTAACCTAACTAATAGCTATTAAGGACTAAATCAAAGTTTTAGATAGATGCTCCACCGTAATGATTTAATTCTGATTTATAAAACAAAATTTAAACAAGCCAATATTTGGAAGGAGAGATAAAGATAAAATTATTATACATCATTTCACCTTGATTTTTTTATGGTAAGTTCTTTAGCAATCAATTAATTTTTGAGTTACTCAGAAGTATAAAAATAACTAACATTAAGATATTCTCTTTTTTGTCATGTTCAGATGATAACTGGAAGTATGAAAAGAAAATAATTTGTTTTAAAAATGTCAAATTTGAAATATATATATGAAATACATACAAAATATATATACGAAAGTCCTTGTTGTGCCTTTGCAGTCTTGGAACCTTTCACTTCTGAAGTGAAGTTACTTCCATGCAAAGTCTATGAGAAACTACTGCATGATCATTAAGAACTGGATAAAGGTTTGACTGAAGATTAATGAAAATTTATAGCACTGTGGATGTGAAATGCTGAAAGGTGCCAGGATTAAGAAATATTTTCTATCTTCAGACCTAGATTGTAATTTATACATTCAAATGTTCATATGTCAAAGATTTTCCAAGTAATCTGTTGAATTGACAGAATAAAGAAGTATGATGAAAGAAAGAGGAGACTTCCAAACAAAAATACTCTGAAATGTTAGTCTATAACACAAGTAGTGTCTTGTTTACAACAAAAATGTATTGCTGATATAAACGTGTTCCTGATGGACAATGTTGCAGAGAGGCTAGTATCTTAAGTAGCTGTTTTTAATAGTGATGTTAACGACTTTGAAGGAGTCATTATTTAAAAATGTGGTATAAATACCTCATGTGCAAGGTAACCTTGAACTTACAACTCAGGTTTCCTCATCAGACCACAGAATCAATATAAATATACATCACCCTCACTGAGGCTGTGCTTGATTTTTAATGTATGGCTCCTGCTACCTCAAACACTAGCAAGTTGCAGAGTCCCCCAGTGTGACTGGGAAAATCAGACCAAGGTCGGGGGTGTCTGCAAGGAGTAGAGGCAGGAAGGCTTGAATGTACCTCTCAGAAGACTTCTCTAGCAGGATCAGTAGAGCCTGGCAGGATGTGCAAGTGAGGCTTCCCGTAAAGGGACTCAGGGATGAAGACCAGGCTGCCCCAGGATCTGATTTCCTTGTGATCTGATCGCAAAGCTGTGGGACAACGTCTGCTTCTAAACCACAACCCTCTGAAGCCTTTATCAATGAGCTGAGGACCCAGGACAGGCAAAAGGATAAATGAGACAGAATGTTTTTCTCTCCACACATTTCTCCACTTTCACAACTATTCTAAATACAACTGAATTGAAAATGACCTCTATGTGACTAGTTACTTCTCTGTGTAACAGCCTCACTGAACATCTGAGATGGTTATCAGTGAGATGCTTGCATAGTTCTGCTCCGTTATAGTGTTGCCAAGATGTATTACTTTTTATAAATAGTTTGTTTTTTTCCTCACTTCTCTCTCTTTTTCTTTTTTTTTTTTTTTTTTTTCTTATTCTGTATAGAGAAGAATTACACTTACAAGTCTATTGCCTGAGTAGGTGATGAATGCTTGCTGTTTCTGGAGAGCATTAGTAAGTGAACCAAACAACAAACCATTGTGCCTGTTATTAAAACTGGATGGTGAATATAATATAGTCAAATTATATATATATAGAATCTCACTCATAATCTTGCTGGAGTAAAAGGAAACATCCTACATATGCAGCCAAGAATTTAGTGTTAGTCTAAAGCTTTAATCACTCAATAGTCCAAATTAATACAGAAGAAGCTTCATTAATAATTATAGCAAGAAAAAAACCTTTGTAACATCTATTTCTTTTGTCCCAGGCTATACTCACTCTTTGAGTGTCTACACAGATCCTAATATCAATGTTTTTGTCTTCCTCAGACAGACAGGGGAAGTTTATAACAAATCATCAGTAGCCTGCAGTCATCTCTGAAAAGATGTTCATGATGAAGCTTGCCCTCCTCAAACTCTAATCTTCCTGGGACTTTTTTTTTTCCCTCCCCACAAACAGTCTTCTATTGCCAAACTCACACTGAAGATATTGGAAATCATGGTTGATAGGAAGGAAAGGATATTTCCCCCTGCAGTTAACTTGCACTAGCTTCTTACCTTAATCCCCAGAACGTCATGTAAGTACAGTAGTTAAAATCAAGAGCACATTCCGGAGTGCAATATTCAAGAAGATTTCTGATCAAAGGGAAAGGGTCAAAGGGAAATTGGCATGAAAGTCTGTCTGGAGTTAAAGTTAAAAATATAAATCAAATTATTCCAACTCTGTAGCAAAACATTGACCCTACTGACTTACAAATATGAAAGTTTCTCTATCTGTCACTCTAGTAGCTCATGTTTGGGCATTACACCCAAATGCAAGATACATTTTAAAAGAGTTTTTTTATTGTAATATTAGAATAAAGTTTCAAAATGCTGTCATGTTAGACCTGAATGAGTTCTGTATTTTCTCCTTTTTAGGACAATAATAAGAGCAAGTCCTCAGTCACCTATGAAGAAGAAGTAATCTATAGGAAATAAGAAGATACATTATAAGCAGATCAAACTACAGATGATCTATTTCCGAGAACTGATTTTTCTTCTTTTCTACCTCTGAAAATATGTCAACTTCCTAATTCATGAAGGGAAATACTGAAGTCTGCCAGAAAAGTCTATTCCCGCTAATAATTTAAATGTAACTGTTCTCAAATAATATATAAAGATTATTCACAGAACTATTCATCTCAGTTTTCATCTTATGGTTTTTCATGAATTTTTGTTTTTCTATGCTACATTTTTTGCAACAACTTTATTCTGTATCTCAAGCACTCAGTCTCCCTTTGGTTCTACTGAATTTATCACATAGATTTTTATTTCAAAATTGCTTACATTTCTCATATTTATCTGCAGTGGTCTTCCTCAACGTTAAGTACAAACTAATAAATTACTTAGTAATTCTACAGAACATTCATTTTGGGGTGCTTAAAACACATCAAGAAGCCAGTTAACCCTTAATCTGATTAAAAAAAAAAAAAAAGAGAGAGAGAGAAAAGAAAAAAGAAAAGCATAACTGCTAAGTAATTGAAGGTAAAGTTGGAAACAGTCAGGGTCTTGAATGGATTGAAAGGCTTTAACGTCCCTAGTCACATCACCAGAGACCTTCCTTCATCCAATCTGCCCGTAGGCCCTGATGTCTTCACTTTAGCTTGTTGACATCTTACTTTTATGTACTGATGGAGCATCAGTGACACAGTATGTGGAAATACATAAGTAAGTTTACTTCTCTTTATGGTGAACATGAAAAAACTCCAGTTAGCATCATGCCTTTTTAGAAATCTGGAATATTGCATCAGGCCTTATTTTGTTGACCTTACTTTAAATTATAAGAAATTGCCAGGAATTAAAAGATTTTCTTTTATGTCTTCAAAAAAATGCCATACCATGAAAGTTAATGCACTCACTTTTCTAAATGCACCAAAAGAAAAAAAAAAAAAAAGCACTGAAAATTCTCACTGAATTTCTCACTGAAACTCTCTCTCTTTAACCCACCAAAGAAATGAAAAAAGTCAACAACTGACATCAATGCTAGACACATTCAAGTGTAAATAAGTACTGTTTCATTTGCAAACAATGATGAGTAACCACTGGAACCAATTATCAAAGGAAGAGGTGCGGGGTGCTTGTTTTAATTTCTTAATGTTTTCAGTCAAGACTTTTCTAGATGCTTTTATATGATAAGCTTTAGCTCAGTCAATTTTTGAGCTTGATACATGTAAACAAAAGAAATACAGGAGCCTGTCATTTACAAGAAGGAAGACTAGATGATTCACTAGTTCTTTCTAGTACTAAACCCAGCACTAAACTATGAAATGCACTCTGAATCCTAAAAAGCTACAAGAGACAGTTTTCCCCATCCAAACGAACGTCCCTAAAAGCGTCAGAAGTCAAGTCCTTTGCTCTTTGCTCAGAGCCATTCATTTCTGGAAGACTCTATAGGCAACCGGCTCATCCACACAGTGCACAGCAATACCACTGGAGTAGCCAAGTCTATCTTCTCAAAAACTATGCACATCACACTTCTGCTTGTGTGCACATAACCACTGGAAAACACCTAAAGCACTTAGCAGACATTGAACTGAAGAGTCTTTCACCGCAGTGTGTCATCTTACAGTCTGGACTACTCCCATTCATAGAGAAGCATCATGCAGAGATACTCACCCACCCTGAAGAGCGGGAATAATAACCCCAAGTGAAGATTCCCATTGATACAGCTACACTGCTTCCAGCTCTCGACCTATGCTGGCGTGGTACTAATTAGAACCCTACAGATATACATAAAGCACTATTCACAACAAAAGGGTCTGTGCCAAATTCTTCCAAGATACAATATTGAAGAGGAAATAATCAAGAAAGAGGTGATTACTGACTTTATATATGCTGAGATATTTGAATAAGAAATAAATGTTCCTTTGATGCTGTCTATATTTTATAGAATAGTAAATATTACAGAAGCTATTTACAAAAGTAATATTTATAGCAAATTTTATGAAAAATCAGGATTTTTGTTTTTATTTTGGATGTTAAGTGTGTGTATGCATAACTGTAAAAAAGTATTATTTCATGTAATTAAAATTCATTATACATACTTATGTGTAAAATCACTATTTATACAATTATTTTCTTTTGAAAATTAAATGTTACTTTCAAAAACCATCATGTACCCTTTAGGGACACCACTGCATGTGTTTGATTGCTGGCCACCTGCTGTTCTCAGTAAATCAAACTGTAAACTACTGATCCATGTCACAACATTTTAACCTCTCCATACTTTGGAACCATGCCTCTGAGCTGAACATTTGTAGTTTAATTTGTCCAATAGAAGACATCACACTGCCTGTTAACAGAGGCCATACTGAAGATTTAAAGAGCAATAAATGTCTAAAGAACCAATACAACAAGAAATTATTAGCTAAGAAGAATGTGTGAGAGTCTTCTGAGTATTATATAATCTCATAGTATATTTTTAAATGCAGATAATTAATGTTATTTTAAATAACAAAAAGCAATTAGCAAATGGGAATAATTCAAATTGATTTAGACCAATCTGTGTTATAAATAATAAATCTGTGTTCTAAATAATACAATTTACTGTACTGAGAAGTTTTCAACTTAAAACTTTAAAAATACATTTTAAAATGAATGCTTCTGTCTTGTTATGGAAATGTAACATTTTTATTGGGATGGATGCTAGTGTCATCTGTATTTTACTCTCTCCCACCTGCTTCCTACTTCTCCAAAAAAAAAGCAAGCAAACTGGGACCACTACAGAGTAAGAGGTGCTAATTTCTATATAGGACAGATGCAAAAAATGTTTCTTAAAGCAAAACAAAGTTTAGAAGATTCAATGGTATGTTGTTGTTAGAATGAAATATATTACACTCTGGAAGAATTGCATGCCTCATGTCAAAGGACAACTCATTATGTAGTTTTTCCCAAACCAGTGGAAGTTGCAATTAGCATTCCTTAAAATAATAGTTTTGATTTAATTTACCATATAAATAAATTATTTTCTATATTTTATATTTGTGCATGACAATGGCTGAGCAATGATACAACATAAATTACTTCCAATAAAAACTGATTATTGAAAATATCTGATATATCAATACATGTATATATATTATTGCTTAATTTCTTATATGATGCCTTTTACTGATATCAGCAGTAATGACAGTGCGATTGTCTGAGCACTCTGAATTTCTTTGTTATTTGGGATATATCTGGGTTGGAAACCATTTAATATTATGGTTATAGTAACATTCAGATTTATTAACTGATAAAAGGCAATAGGTCACTAATTCACTTATTATACAGTTTGGTCTTTAAATTATTATAAGAATGTAATGATTAGGAAAGTAACCACAAGAGATTACACATGATCAGATGAAAGTAATCTTAGAGCTTTTTCACTGTATTTCAGGCCTAACCTACAATACACAATCTAAAGCAATACAGAACAAATATTAGACTGACAGAGTCACAACAGCAGATAATGAAATAAAATTGTTTCCAATTTATTTTTTAAAGTTTTGTCAAGATATGGTAAGAAAATGGTCAGCTGACTGAGAAACGTGAGACCTGCACGCAATTTTAAAGACTGTAAATATCCAGTATCATTTTCACTTGCAAATTAATTACTTCTATTAGTTCATTTACAATATTTTGAGCTACTTAATTCAACAGTTTTTAATATCTCCATTAACCTTATCTGCAACTTAAGGCTGTGTGCTTGCATAAATGCAAATAAATGATCTAATTAGAATTTATCTTTGCACATACACACACATAAAACATACACAGCTATGCAAATAGTAAATAAAATGCCATAAAGTTGACTATTTTGTTATGAACTATAACTTTGGGGAGTACTTTCTGCTCTGATATGGTCTGGGTGTTCATTTGTCATTTTATATTTATGCCTTTGCTTTCTCTTGTTAATATATGGCATATTGTACTTGTCTTAATTAAATTTTACCTTGTTGATGCTTGCATGTTCACTGGAATTTATCAGCATCATTTTGAAGTTTATTTCCATTCTCTGAACTACTTGTACCCACCTCGCTCCACCACTGCTTGGTGCCATAAGCACTATTTATGCACAATTCCTTTTTGCTATCTGAGATTCCCTGAAAATATCCACCTGACCTAGACCTAAATCATGTAGAGTCAATCTGAAACAGTGTTCAGATCGAGATCACTGATAACTATTCTTTACACTTTCCAGGTAAATTTTCCAGCATATATTTAGAGTCCACATTCAGTCATTTTTTTCATCCTGGTTTGAAGTAAAAATATAAATGAAATAATACATAAACTAAATCACATCTTTTATTAAGTAATAAATGCTTTTAAATCACTCCAATTATTTTCCAGGAAACAAAGCTAAAATTGTTCTGTCACAGCTTCCCAGTCATCCTTTTTCCTTGTTATTTCCTTTGCACTGAAGGCCTTTTTACAAATTCAGTAATATATCTTTATGACAGCACTACTTTTATTTTCTGTTTCTGGAATACCACATATATGTAAAAATATATATCAATGAATATATATATTAAGAAATGCATCTCTCAGATTTTTTCATATATATAGATTCCAGATATATGAAGAAATGCCATCACAGAGTTGCAAAGTTCTGTTAAGAAGTTCAAAGCTGCAAAAAAAGCTGGAAAAAAAAGGGTTTTTTTTTGAAAGACAATGTCATTTACCAAAAGAAATTAATCCACATAGCAACAGTCCTTCACCTCACCCTTAGCTTATTTTAGGACATGTAGGACAATATGTTCTTGCTCAGCAAGAGGAATGATAGTAAAAGTTTATCCTTTGACATAAAAAATAATGGAGGAAAAAAAGTCATGAAGCACTGCAATATATCCACATGAAATATGTGTTATGTGCTTCAAGGATAAGGAAATGTTCTACGAAGTAGGTAGCTTCTCTACTGATTCAAATATACCAGTACAGCACTGCAGGTATGGGTACAGAGAAGGCTCATCAGGTGGTGAGGGACTGCAGAGAGATATCCAAAAAGCATACTTGCTAAAAAAGACCGTGAGTTGTCTTATCAAGTTATATGAATATCTTCTTTACTGAATTCTTTTAACAGAGAGAAGAAAAAGGCCAATAAACTTTTCAAATGACTAGAAAATGAAACTATGTAAAGGTACATTGAAAGTATAGCATATATATTAATAATAATTATGATTAAATATTACTTAACTTGTTGTAAAAGGAGGATATTCCTATCACCTAAAAAGTGGTGTTCTGAGCTTCAGCCTTCAAAATGTTATCCAACAGTCGGAGGCAAGATTTTTTTCTTACTCCTGCTAGGTCTCAGCTATGATCATTTAATTGTTTTATATACACTATGCAAAAACATTTTACCAACGTCACTGGAATTCTAAGACCTTTTTGTCTCAGCATACAGAAAATAACATTGAAAAATCCAAAACAAATGAAAGTGATAAATTATCCAAAGTAATGCTAGTGCTTCAGTAAAACATTATATTGATTGAATAGTATATTTCCCTCTTTACAGACACTTTATTGCTATGTTGATTAGAAGTACTCTCATTTTTTTCTGATGTTTGTAGCATATAATGTTGGTTGTAAAATTTATGTAAGAAATTTCTAATTTCTAGAAATTCTATATTTTATAGAAAATATAAAGAATATTTTCTAAATGGAAATATTTTCTATTTCTATATAGCAATTATATAAAAGAAATAATGAAAAGTAATAAAAATATAAAATAAATAGAAATTTTTTTCTGTTGGAGTGGGAAGAAAATAAGATTATGATGTATAAGTTGCTAAGATGTGTTTTGGCAGAAGAGGTCATCAGACTATTATCTGAGAGCAAGTAGCCATGCAGAACAGGTTCTGTGATGACTTTAAATTGGGCAGATCCTTGATGATATGGAAGGATTTTTGTATGGTGTATTAAGTCAAAAATTCACTAGAGCTAATACCTAATTTCTGACAATGAGCAATAAAAGCTATTGCATGAAGAGTATATGAATCTGGGAAGATACAGAAGGAGATCCCTCCATCCCTTTAAATATATATATATATATTATTAAAACTTCCAGCAATTTTATGAATTGTGGACTTCTTGAATCAGGCTCTTAGGAGACCTTCATGCTTAACAGCCTTTGATACTTTACCTTGTATAAATTTCTGATCCATTTTTCAATAATTTTAATATTTTTAATATTTCAATAATTTTACTATTCCTAACACCTGATGGAAAGGATTTTTGCAACTTAATTATGTATTGTACAGAAAAGTGCTACCTCGCCTCTTAAATCTGCTGCCTGATAAATTTTATTGAATGTCCTTAATTATTTTATTATTACAAATTATGAATAAATGTTCTTTATTCACCTAGCATATAGTATTCATAAAATGACGAATATGTCATGTCCTTTCTCACTCATTTCTTTTCCAGACTTAAAGGTCTTTTGGATAATTATATTTCTCTTCATACAGATTCTGTTCCATATCTATTTTCATCCTTTTCCTATACCATCTATAATTTCACTATATGCTTCTTGACATAGGGTATTGCAACATTAAAGAGGACTCATAAGGCAGGTATTTGCCATGGGGAAATTGCATGGAGTATCCACAAGAACACCACCATATATCATCTCAAACTTGATGAGTGGCATGATTATAGTTGATGGGTTTCTGTGTTATTATAAACACACATGGAAGTTGCAGATCCATCAGTGCAGTTGGGACTGGTATCACAGACACAAGGAAGACACTTGCTCTGAAATCTCAGTGTCTCAGGTGCTGGCTGGTGGCCTGGTCCCTGCATTTAATGCTTCTACCTTGGGCTCAAATTTTTCTAACTTTCCACCCAAATTCCACCAATCACAATCCACATGTGTTAATAGTTATTAGTATTGAAATCTATGTACCACTCCACTGCATGATATATATCCATTTAACTGTGGTATCAACTTTGTATATCTATCCTGAATAATACCATATCATCTACAAAGATCTTTACTTTCTTTTTCACCTTTGTTTTCTAGATTACTTAATAAAAGACACTAAAAACCTATCAGTCCTACTGCAGGTCTTTGGTAACTGTGGTGCCATTGTGAAAATGAGAATGCATTTTGAGCTTTCATTTTGTACCCTACAATCCATTGCCAATCTGTAAGAGAATCTTGTTTATATTTTTAAAAATTATATTTAAATAAATTTACCATTATAATTTCAAAGCAATGAAAATTATGGTATTTTGATGATTTTTTTTTTCCACTTGTGTAACTTCCTGGACCAAAGGAAATGAACACGCAGAAAGCATGTACCAATCACTTATTTTCTGCTTTATTCACTGTTATGTCATGATCAGGATACTGAAGACTGTGCCCACAGATATCTAGACATTGAATGGTATGCATATATTAAAAATTATTGTGACACTGTTTTGACTTTACCTTAATATAAAAGAATTCCTGTAGCAGGCTTATAGGCCACTGTATAAATTTAATGCAGTCTTTCAGATACTGATTCAACTCAGCAGTGTAATTGCATAAGTTCCTAAAATTATTCAAACGGGAAAAATAAATGGACAATCATTAAAAAAAAAAAAAAAACAAAAAAACCCCCCACTAAGTCTCTGAGTAAGACTCTGGATAATGGCATAGACCACATGCATATAACGCTGTATCTTGTTATCAGGATTTACTCATGGAGACATAGGGTTTCTTTCATGTATTTGAACCGTTATATATTTGGATATTGTGGCCTGAAACAAAAGCTGGAGTTAGGAATCTGTATGTGTCACATTAATATAAGCCACATTAATGCTCTTCATTACTCTTGTATTCCAGTTTGGAATCTTGGGAAAAGAAAAATAAAGAGTGATTTGGGATTTCAGGAATTGCTTTTCCTCCAGGGCCTATAGTTTACATTGTTGCATGAGGGCAATAGGGAACATGGGGGAAGTTGAGAACACAAGGGAAGGGAAGTGTGAAGTTATTATTACTCTGGAATGACAAAATGAAACAAATTTGTGAATTACTTTGTCTTTTCTTGGATATTGAGCATAGTGTTAAGCTTAATGTGTAATACCCATCCTAAGACTATATAACTCTCAAAGCAAGTAGGGCTATTTCAGCTCTACTGGTGAGATTTGCCAATTCAGGCATCGATGTTTTAGTCAAGACAAGAGAAATCAGTCTCTCTCACTACTCCAGCAATTACCGTCTTGAGACAACATTAAATGGCTGCATTAGCCCAAGTGAATGATTTTGCTGAAATAAGCACAGAGGAAGTGTTCCCTCCTAAGGTGTCAAGCAATTCTCTGTTTTTATTTGGTTCTAGACACTGCTGAGTCAGAAGACTAGATTTTTTTTTTTAAAAAAAGACCTTTCTAAGAATTCATTAGTCAAATGCCCTAGCTTTAGACTATTATTTAGGTCATTTTCTGTAAAACAGAGCATAAATGAATGACAATGGAAGGATCTGGGCCAGTGAAGGTGCATTAAGGGGATACTGGAAGTGTAATTACATCTCTCAGTGAAACTATACAAATGGAAACGTGCAAAATTCTAACTCTTCTCCTACCTTATAAAGATCCTAGAGAATTATTTTTTGATTTGTTTCAAAACTTTGATAAGACTTTGGGAAATTTATGTAATCATAACACTATAGACTTGAGGTTCGTGAGAGGCTTTTTAAGATTTTTTTAATAGTAACCATAAACATAGGAAAAGTAAATGTTGGTTCAGAAGTGCTGTTCACCTCAAGAAATTGCAAGCATGTCCTATATTTTTGCAACAGGAATAAAAATGCTGCTGTCCTATCATGGTATACCTTAATGGCAACAAAATATTTTATACCATAATAGGAATAAAATAACCTACAGATACAGTAGAGAAATACAAAGTGAATCAACTAACCATGTGAAGTCTCTCCGTATAAAAGTAAGATCTATGAATAGCTGTATGGATGCCATCATCCAGTATAGACTTCTTTTGCTATTATATAAATAACTGAACCAACACTAGGTGAGAAATGAACTGGAAATGAGAGTAAAAATAAACAACAGATAGGGGTTAGAACTTCTGCTTTCTTTCAAAAGCAATGTTCCACCTAAAATAAAATACTCATCTAAATCTCTCACAAATTTACCTAACTTTTACCAACTTTGCACTATGAACCAAGGTAACTCCATATTTGACTACATTTAACTCCATGCCTGTACACACATACATTAAATATATAAAATACACAAAGTACATACATACATCAAACTATGCTTACCTCTTTTATGTAGTAAAACTTCTGACACAAAACTAGTTGATTATAGTCCCAAGCGAAGCATGACAATTCATGGTTGCGTGGCAATGCACATATCCCTATGAGATGAGTAGTACAACACTAGCCAGAGAGAGAAGGCCTCCAGTTATCTTCTCCTCCTGAACTGGTCAATCACCTAGCTTGCCCAAAGAAAAGGTCATACCCCTGCCCATCCATGGATAATCATCACCTGGACCAAAAATAGTTGTTTGGTTAAAATTAATTTGCATGTGTTGATTCAGACTGGTTCCAAAAATTTCTGACGCAAGCAAAAACTTGTTCCTTGTGAGAACAGGTTGCACAGAGGTTGTGCAGTTTCCAATCATGGAAGTTTTCAAAACCTGGCTGGATAAAATTCTGAAAAACCTGCTCTAACTCAGTTGTGGCTGAGTCTGCTTTCAGCAAGACTCTCTTGAAATCCCTTCACCTTGAATTATCCTAACTATTAGATTCTAGCATTTTCTCTTGCTTTCTCCTACAACCCGGCACACAGTCCCACACATAACATATTGAACTCCAGATTAAACTACAATTTACACCTTTCGTTGATTTGCATTTCATGCATATGATAGTTTAAGTCATATTCTCTCTTTAGCAAAGATTGAGACTTTTTATTGTAAATGTCACAAAGTAACTAAATATGTCTTTAGAGGAAAGTGTTGACTTCAAGGCCTTTACTGTTATGTGGAGGAATGAATTTTTTTTTTTTTTTTCAGTTGCATTTGTCTATTTGAGGAATGAATACAGAAAAAAACCACAAGTTACTAGAACATGGTACTGTTGAAGAACTTTCTATTTTTTTGAAGAGCAAATAACACAAAATAACATAGCATCACCTCTGCCTCTAGAGTTAAACATGTAATTTGGTATTTTTCCCTTATCTGATTCAAATCTGCTTCATGTTTCATTAAGTGATTTATGACTACAGCGTGGAAAGTCAGTTGCAATCTCTCTTTCAAATAGTGCTCACCAAATGGAACCACACAATGACAGAACAAGAGGAGAAAAACCTGTCAATCACCCACCTCTGCAATCACTGCAACAAGCTCCCCTCCTAACACTCCCAGAAATACCATGAAAACTGACCCTACACATTACAAAATGTACTCTGCTTCTTAAACTGCTCTGCATGGCCTCTGAAAAGTGATGTAAGTGAAATGCTGAACTGTCTTGCACTAAAAAATAAAAAAAATAAAAGGCACAGAGACAAACACTAAAGGACAGAGAGGTTACTATTAAGTCCTTTGCTTTTTTTTTTTTTTTTTTTTTTCTGTTAAGGATGCAAGTACTTCTTTTCTGTTCTCTGTCCTTCAGAAAAGCAGGATGAATTCTATAATATACAACACATTATGAGAAAGTCAACCCAGTCAACCCAATAAAAAAGGTTTTGTGATGCATTCCTCAACATTTGTCAACCCTGTTTAGTTAAATATCACCTTGTCCACAGATATCTGCTGTCTGTTTTAGAGGAGGAGGAGGATATACATGTGCCAAAACTTTGTTGTTTTTGCTATTGCATCTATTTTTGTAGTAAAGTCAAACAAAATATTAATTCTGCCGATAGACCTGTTTTCTTTTTCTCAGTCTCTCATCTTCC
Organism: Eudromia elegans; assembly: GCA_003342815.1. Classification (NCBI taxonomy): domain Eukaryota; kingdom Metazoa; phylum Chordata; class Aves; order Tinamiformes; family Tinamidae; genus Eudromia; species Eudromia elegans. The sequence continues at coordinate 1,863,184 of PTEX01000120.1, forward strand.
TATCACTATTTTCACTGCAGATCTATCACACAGAATCTGCTCCAAGCTCAGCAGCTGTAATCAAATGCTTCCTTGTACCATCCTCTAAATGCAAAACAACTGCACAAATAGTTAGGCTTTATAATAATAAATGCTATTACTTTAAACTCATAATTAGCAAATGAAAGCTCTGATAAACACTCTTCAGTAGGTTTTTATAAATACACTTTATTTGCCATGCTAATTAAATCTCTTTTTTTTTAATATTTAGTTAAAATTATGATATTCTTCTAGGGCTTTGTCACTGTTCTTTAAATTTAAATCCAAATGTATGAGGTTACAATCTATGTATCACCTGGGTATTTACCATGCTTATTAGCATCATATTCCTTGGAATCATTATTTTCCTGATTTGTTTCTTGAGTCTTATAAGCATACTTTAAAACCTTCTGCAGTATCTAGTGATATCATTAAAAAGCAATTGGTTTTGTTACTTTCTAATTCAAAGTGAATTTTTCAAGGAAACAATTTCTAGATCTGAGTTAAATTCTCGTTATCATCTTCACTTATGAATATTTCTGCTTCTTGACTTTTATCCTCTTTTCATTATTTTCCAGCACATTATTATTTTCTTGTTATTTATACACCTACAATGTCATTGCTTCTCTCTGTGTCCACATTTATGTCAGCCAGAGTTTTTCCTCAGCAGCCTTAATTGAGCATCATTTGATCAGGTATGTTGGTTGAAAATAAACCTAACCTTTTCAGACACTGAACAGCTGTCTAAAGCAAGTAGCAGCTTTGTTACAAAGATAGTAAGGAGAAGTTATTTTGTTAATGGATGTGTCTGAAACAGGGTAATCAACAACTGGATGCTTCATTTTTAAATGTCTCCTGAAGGTTAACTCTTAGCATAACTGAATTGTAAACTGAAAGCTGAATACAAAGATATCCAAATGGAATCTGTTCCATCTCCCCCAAACCAAAACCCTCCTCCAACATAACTTTCACGGTTCACCTGCTCATCTTCATTTGTTCGTTTTCACTTTGCTTTTCATTTCCACTCTTTGATACAGGTTTCACTTATATTGTTTAGAATTCTGCACAGCATCAAATGTTTATCATTTTATCCTTTTATCACACAATTAAAGCAGGATCAAGATGCAGAAAATTAATTAAACTTCTGATAACAGCAAAGACATAGAAAATGTTAAACATTTTACCATATGTATTTTAGAAAAAGTCCTGCTGAGAAAGAGGGAATGAGAGACCCTATTTCTTGTCCTCATATGTGCTAGCTGTTATGTTGTGCTACAACCAATTGTTCCAGAGAGACATCCCTGAACAATAGGCCATGAAAGTTCCTCTCTGTAGAATATTTTAAATGAATAAAAACAGACTTTTTTTTTTAAAAGGTAGAATATTGAAAAATACAGTATTATTGTTGCAAGACAGTTATTCTTATTTCTAGCCACAGTTTTAAATAGCTGGTTATTTTAAGGCAATTAATATGATCCGTTTAACATGTAATTTCACATAGTGAACTGTTCACAATGTTTAAAGATAGATTAATTGTCTACGTCTAGCAACATAAATTTAATCTTGTAGTGTATTATTTTGCATTGTTTGCACCTAGATTTCTACAGGAAGTAATGATAATTTGGCAACAGCCAAATACAGAATAATGATCTAAAGAATACTCTGATTTAATACGGAAAACTTTCCATTTCCTTTGTATTTTATGGAAGCAAGATAGAAATCAATCTGAAATTCCCCAAAATACAACATCAGTAAGACAGAAATGACTGTAGCCAAAAAACCAAAATATCTAAAAAAAACCACCAAAAGTTGCTGCTATCTAGATCAATCAACGTGTTTTAGAAGCTTTAAAACTTGCTCACTATTTGTCTGTCCTGAGTGAACATCTAGAGCCTGATTTTAGTCTTTGATGTATACTTCTATGGAGACTCTATAGGCAAAGAAATGTTCAACAAAATCTCCAGCTGTATTCTAAGGACATACAAAGTATGGCAAATCTAATTAACAAATCTTGGTTAATTAAGTTGTCCAAGACTATTTTACCTAGCATATGAGGAGATACTTTTGCATAACTGAGTACATCAATCTCAATGGAGTATAAATGACAAGTTCAAAAAAGGATATGCTCCCAAACTGCTTTTACACATAAGCAATTATTAAATCAATGTTGTAATATTTTCTGGTTTTGTAAATTTGTAAATTTGCGTGTTTCCATATATAAATTAACCTCATTATGTAGTTTTGATATAGTCAAATAAAAATTATAGGAGTCTGAAGAAAAATTAAATCACTGCTTGAAGCTCATGACAGAACACATTAATTGCTCTAAGAATAAGCAAATGAAGATTTAGCTATTCAAGTAATTCATATTTTCTACATGTCCTTGGTGCTACCTCATAAATAATTATAATAAATTTTTGTTTGAAAATAATTCACCCAACAGCTAATTCAAAAGACTTCAGTTTAATGTCTTGAAAAATCAATGGCAATTCAGTAATATTCTAATACTTGTAATTAACTACGTAGGTGGCCATATAAATTAATATATATTATGAAATACTATACATTGTAGCTGAGATACACTGTGTAGACTCCTATTATACCTTAAAGTATTAAGGAATATAAATTACAAGCATCATCTGTAGAAATTGAGACTGTTATTTCCAAAGTAATATATCTAATTTGTGATATTTTATTATATATTTTTAATTAAGTTATGTTTGATCTGTTTTTTATTCTCTGTGATTGGATGTAAACAAAACTGTTGACTTTCACTGGGCTTGCCATTTTAGCCTGTAGATTACACAGAGTGCTCATAACCCTTTGCAAAGCAGTAAAGAATTTAAGATTTTACTGGAAAGAATCATGGTAATTTATGTTTTTGTATATATCCTCTTCTTTGTAAATCAGTAGTATGTTTAAACAAATATAACAAACGCATTTGTTTGATATTCAAAATTATTCTGTATTGATTTTTTTTCCCCAGAATTTTTTGATACTATGTTACCATAAAATTACCTAGGCAGAAAATCACAGTATGTATCATATATTTTTGCCACTGTGTCTAATCTTGAATGAGATGGTTTACTATTTTATTTATTCTATTTGTTTTATATAATGCAGCTACACAGCAACTACACCAGAATTGGCAAAGCATACTTGGAAAATATTGTTACACAAACAAACGGCAGGCTCTGTGAAGATAACACCACTGCAATGAAAAAACAAATCAAAAATTGCTGTGACTACGCAGCTTTGGTGACATATTGCTCAGATCAGGATGGAAATTTCCCAGTCTGTTTAACACTGGCCATACCACCAGGCCTACTCTGTTGTTAGACCATGTGTATGCTTGCTTTGGCAAGTGTGACCAGTACAACTTCAGCCAACTCTGACCTCAGAGGACAGTCATCTCAACATGCTATAAAACTCCCTTAGAGGCTTGTATTAGCCATTCTATTTTTTGTTTTGTTTTGTTTTACACAAGACTTGTTAGACATACCCATACATAATAAAAATGAATGAGTTTACAGTGCCTTTCATGTTGATGTTTCACATTTGGAATATATTTGGAAGTTAAAAAATCAAATTTACACCTTGGTAATCTTTGGTTTTTTAGCAAAGCTGTTGTACTGACTAAAGCAAAAGCTATCCTTTCACATTTTTATCAACTTTTTTTTTTTATTTACCAAATTAAATTTACATCAATTAACTTACCATATTGTAGGTGGTTCTGAACCTTCTATTTCCAAGTAATCATATTTCTCTTCCATTTGAAAATCTGTAAATATGAGTGAGATAGTATCACCAGGTTCTGCCACAATTGTCCATGTGCAATCTGCATTATTATGATATTCATTAGGAAAATTGGGACTGGAGATGATACCACTGGATCCTCTCATAGTTCCTCCACAAGCATCCTCAGCTGTTAAAAAGAAAAGAGTAGAATGAAATTAAAATCACTGCTTAGCAATGCATATTTTCTTACTGTGAAGTAAAAGTTGTTTCCTTTATCTAAAATATATTAATTTATTTAGAATAAATTATTTAAGATTTATTAGAATTAGAACATATTAGAATTGAAACACTATCACAAAGTTAGGGTGTTAATAAGCCACTGCTTTTTATTTCAATTATTTCAAAATTATTACACTAGTTTCAGCAGGTATTTTTATAATCTACTTTTAATTATTTTGATTAGCATTGTTCCATTTATTTTACAATGAATGAGATGGAAAAAAATATCATGATTTCCCCCTCTGTTTTAACCTAAAATGTTTTCATCAAGCAAATTGCATTTAATGGTTATCAAAGGCAGTCTGACATAATAAATGCAGCAGCAACATTATACTGAAAAATCAAAGCTCTTCATGGGCAATTTCCTAAATGTCAAATGACAGAAACTTTCACAATTAAAATCTTTACATAATAGTACAAGGGTAATTTTCAACAGGTCTCACGTTTCAAAACAACTATGGGAATACTTTTTTCATGAGAGCATGTTCTAAAACATACAGTCTTGTGCTGAATAAAATCTTAAAGTTTATACTAGAGAAAATCTCCAAAATCTTCTAACATCGCCAGATCTTTTTCACAGTGATTCACAGATCTCAATTTTCAGTAAGGTAAGGGAAAATGACTGATGCTATGTATCATGATAAAGATATGTGTATATATTCCCTATGTCCTATACTCCCAACTAGCCCAAAATAGCCCCAAATACCCCAAATGCAAAATACTCTAATATCCCACAAATTATTTTTGAGTATCTTATGTCATTTTTGTTTGTGAGTCAATAAAATGGATTTGCATGTTGTGCTATTACTTTCAGAAGTGGAAATATCTTTCAATAGACCAACACCACATTTTATCTCAGTAAATCAATTTATTACTGAAATTTGAGGCTCACCCAAAAATGTTTTTTTTCCACTTAAAGTGAAAATATGAATAAAATCAGTATAAAGCCTGAAATCAGTCAATATTTCTGAAAAGAAAATATTTAAAATACTCTTTTGAAAAAGTAGAGCATCATTGAAATAAAGCACTAGAGAATCCATAGCACCATAAAGAATTCTGAGTAATTTAGAATTTTAAGATACCGGATTTTGTTGCTTAAAAATTCAACTAGATTATTTTATGATCAAATTGACACACTAAGCTAGCTAGCTAGCTAGCTATCTGTCTGTCTGTCTGTCTATCCATCTAATGTTTAATCTTGTTAATTAATTAACACTTTTATCATTTATTTATTATTATATATTATAAATGTAAAAATGTTGAGGAACTTCAGTACTTTACAGGTTCAAGTCTGTGAAAGTCTGAAGTTTTTTGTGAAAGGATTATAGTAGTACATGAAATATATCAAGTTTGGTTTTATAATTTAAGGAGAAATCAGAAAGTCAAGATCTATTTTGATCTTTTTAGTTCTTACTTCACAGAACTGATACTAAAAAGAAACATTACTTTGCATATTAGATAAATAGTTTTGAAGTACCTATACATGTTTATTGAAATATACCTTATCAGCTATTGATTTCAAAGACTTATCACAGGTAGATACACATAGTTTATTTTATGATGCTTATGGCATCTGGGAATAAAAAGAACAGTGAGTGGAAAAGATTTTTGGTTCACATAAGTTAAAAGGAGAAGACTAGGAGTACTCATAAGAAAGTAAAGACATTGAAATAACTTTCCTTTAGACTCAAAAATAAAAGGCCATTGAAAAAAAAATACTACCAAGCTCATTATATTTACTTTCTATAATTGAATCAGAAAGAGAAACCCATCCTCATTTCCAGCAATCTAAAATCTAAATTTAAACTATTCATTAAAATGTTGGTATACTGTGCTAATACTTAAAAGAGTAAATTAACAAACAGAGTGACTGTGTTTAAAAACAGAGGATGTTTCAATGAGCATGCCTGCTATTTCTGAACCACATCTGTTTAGACATTTTTGCCAAAATAATTTTTTGCTGCCATTAGCAAAACATGAATCAAACAAAACACGATGCATTTTGCTCTGATTCGTGAGTCAACATTTGCTACAAACAAAAAGGATAGTAACTACTTTCAAATATAATCAAAAGAACACCAGATATCTTTTTAGTATTTATAATGCAAACATTAGCTTGATAAATGACAGCATCACTGTGCTTGATTCCTAGATCACTCCATATGCAATATCATTTAATTGTTATTCATTTGGCTTCAATCACGCATCCAAATCATCAAAGGCAAACCCTCACAGCTGGGAAGACATCAATTCTCTTGAATGTGTTTGGTGCCTTAAATTCTGAAGCCATCAGAAAAGGGAATCGATCGTCAAGTGTATTCTGCAGTGACAAAGAGCTGCTCTTCATCAGACTGAAGTTAACAAAGTCCTACCACTGACATCAAAGTGTATGGTGACAAATAAAGGAAAATTTTATAATCATTTACTTACAATCCACTAGAATTTCTATCACCTTCCTCATTGTTTTGATGTCAGTTGAAAAACACAAGCAAATAACTCGTAAGAGATAAAAACTCATGAAGACTAACAGTTCCCCATCTTTGTAACTGTGCAATGAGTATAACAATTACACGTGAGGAAGGAAGGAAGGAAGGAAGGAAGGAAGGAAGGAAGGAAGGAAGGAAGGAAGGAAGGAAAAGGAAGGAAGGAAGGAAGGAAGGAAGGAAGGAAGGAAGGAAGGAAGGAAGGAAGGAAACAATTACAATTATTTTTGTATGGGACTCTCAGAGTCTCTCTATATTTCTTTGTCTTCTGCTTGACCTATGTAAAACCATTTAGCTACCAATCCTCAAAGATACTTAGTGCATAAAACTGCTCAGTTTCAATGCAATTAAAAGCGAGTACTCAAATAGCAGTTAAGCACCTAAATGCTTTGCAACAATTGCTAACCACTCCCTGTTCTTTTGATTGCAGGTTATGAAAAAGGGAAAATGATATTCACAAGAGTACTAGTAGTGTTTTTATAAGGTTCTGAGACAAACAACATTGTGCTGCTGACAGTTCTAAATATCTAGCAAGCAGAGAGATTTTTTTAAAAATCACCCTGTTTTTGAAATTCCTACCCAATATTTTCAAAAAGCAAATTTATTTTGCCACAAATTTAGAAAAAATAGCTAATCTACAAACTTGCAAATGCACTATGAAAGCCTAAATGCAAAAATAAAATGTAAATTGTCAAGATGTCACCTTTGCAAACATACTTTTCTGATCTTAACCATATGTTGAAATGGGAGAGATTTTTCAAAGTGATCTGCAAGTAGGGACTTGGCTTAGAAAAGCTTTCCAAGGTATTAAGAATTCAAATGAAGTTCTATATTTGAATATGCATGAGGGCTCATGCAGAGGGAATATCTCTGATACTGTGATGATGTGTGTGATAATTACTAGAGTACAAAAGTTTGAGATTTAGCTTTTTTACTTTTTTTCTGGGCATAGACAAGTTATTACTTATATATGTACACACACCCCACATTATTTTTTTCTGGATAAACCCCAGCAAGTAAGGAAACATTTATGTAATACCTCACCAAAATTAATTTCACAAAATTTTATATTGTATTCCGTAAACCAATTACAATCTTGTATGCTGTTCCTTATTCCATTTCCAGAATGATTTTTTTAAATGTATATATTTATTTTATTATTATTCTCTTCATTTATTTTTAAATATATGTTTTCTTATTCCTGGATGTTTCAGTGCTATTTACAATAATGTTGCATAAGCATTGAACTGCAATTTTTAAGAAGAGTGATGATCAAAGACAGCCAATGTTATCAGAGATTTATAGACCATGCAAATTCACCGATTTCAATAAGAATTCATTGAGAGTGAATGGTAAATCAATCAAGTTTTAATTTGGCACACAATGTCATCTAATCTAACTAGATAGATATTTATAGTTTTTGAGTTAGAATTAAGTGATTACTCCACTGTTCATGGTATAATGGGCATTCCCATTATCTAGTCTTGAAAATTAGGTAAAGAAAAAAAAAAAAAAAGTGTATTGCAATTTTCTTAGTTAATACAATGATCTTTGCAAACTCCAGTAAAAGTTTAGAGGAAGTTAGGCAGCTTCTGGAGGAACCCTTCAAGAAACACTAGTACTTTTAAGAGGACTTGCAGCAGTTCCTCTGTATATTAATCTTCGATACTCTATGAACTTCCTGGATAGCATTCACTTATCAGGAAAAATCCCACCTGAAGTGTTGGTTGCTATCCTGAGTTTTAGAGACAGTCTTTTATTCCAGACAAGTTGACTGAGCAGTCTACAGGAATTAACAGTGCATTTCTTCCATTGAGGCACCTAATAATAGTAATTGCTCTTAAAGATTCATGAACATTAATAACACCTGGCACTTGTAGTTTTAACCTGAGGCTTACAGATCCTCAGGTATTTACATTAAAAAACACTAAATGCTTTCAGAAACTCCAGTGTTTTTAACAGAATGTATAGTAGGTAAGTAGACAACATGAATGATCTATAGGCTTTTCAAAAATATTTTTTTTTTTGTTTTACTTAGTAAATTCACTGTATATTAAGAAGTCAAATTCTACTATAGCATTTAAATTAAATATAACTGATATCCACTATGTCACTGTGTAAAACATATGCAATTTTTAAAAGAAATATGATGAGAACAAAAAGGGGGAATATTGGGGAAATGCAACTTCCAGTTGCATTTATGCTGTTATTGGTGAAAGAGCCATAGTTGTGTCTCCGGGCACACCAAGAAATCTTAGGCTGCTACATAAGACTTGGAGAATCATTGACAGATAATTCAACCATTCCCTCTAGATTTTAACCAACTATGAGAGAAGAATAAAGAAAGGTACACGAGAGTCACTTTTGTACCATGTTTTCCAAAAATGCATGTAGGGTCTTATCTGTCAGCCATACAATGCCATAAGAATACAACATTTCAAAATAAGTAAATCCTGATCCTATTAAAAATGGGTTAAAAATGAATTTTCCCTGCATATACAAGACGCATGCACATCTATCCATGTTATTACACAAACTCTATCCATCTACATCTATTTTCTTCCAAGGGTCAGATGTCTAATTGCAAAACTTTTTGTTGGGCAATTAAAAAAAAGAACAGTCCCTGAAAAAATACCATTCTCCACACTATAACCCCATATTTTCATTAAAATATAAATGAACCATTTATAGATATAAAATTTTGTGCAAAGTGAACCACAGTTCTAAGTATTTCCTTACTAAATGAAGCCTTCTGCTTTTTACATCTTACTGAAACAGTTCTTGATTATTTTATGCAATAAAATTGAATTGAAATGAAATGGAAATGGAAATATAATTATAATTATGTAGATTATACTTTCTGATATTTTTTCAAGACCACAATTCTTAAGCTGCAATCTGGATTCTGACAGAAAAAGAATGTTTTGTTACAAAATTCTATGTTTTTTAAGTAAGATTTTTATCCATTAATCACATTCATGTTCAACATAAAGAATAATGAAAATGACAGCTAGTTCTTTGGCATGAGAAAGCAACAGTTCTGTCCAACTAATAAAGAGGCAGCACACTCTTTTAACTATGACTTAATGACTTATGATTTCAGAATAAGAATGTAGTCTTTTTTTTTTGGTTTTTGGCTGAGGAACTTGAGGAACTTTTTTGTTGATTTTTCCTTCTGTAAGTTTGTCAGAGGTTCTCTCTAAACTTAAAAAAAAAAAATAAAACAAAAAACTGTCACCTTGATATAATCCTCAGTGATTACAATTTAGAAAGAGATTTTAGTGATTTTTAATAATGTTTTATATATTAGCAAGATATTTTACACTTTTTATCTTTCTATATTTATTGACTGTTTCTTCTAAAGTCGCTATTCTCTTTATTTGAATAATATTACTACAGGAGTATTTTCTGTTTAATGTTTTCCCTTTTCAATGTCTGCATGTTTATACATTCAGATTATTTTTACAGAGCATGGCACAGAGAAGCTACTTTATATCATGTTTTGAACTTAATTTTCCACAAGTCTGAACTTGCTGGTTTATCTGTCAGCAACTTTCACAAATATCCAATGTCACACTTGGACAGTGCTTAATGCGATGTTCTTATATACACTCCAGCTTTGCAATTTTCTGCACATCCTATACTGCTTTCATAAAATCCAATGTAGAATGAGTTTCTTATCCAGTTCTTTTCACTGGATAGGTTTCAGGTCAGCAACTGAAGAGAAACCAAACAAGCTGAAGTGGAAAGCCCCTTAAAAATTAAGCTTAGTTAAAAAGGTCTAGTATAATAATCTGATTATGAAATGCAGGTGGATAAAGTAATACATTACACAGGTAGTCACAGAAATGCTTGTAAAAAGCTATACGGGCAATCTCGTTTCATAGGTGAGTTTCTGGCATTCAAGATACTGCTCTGCACAGAATATAACACATATTTCTGTAACATTTATGTCTATATCCACCCATTATAGCACTGCAGTTGTGCCAGTTGTCCCGTTTGAGCTCTGGGATTTTAATAACTTCAAAGCTTTGTGATTGCATAAGGAATTACATTTTCCATTTGTTTCCCACACAGCATATATTTGATTATAGGCATCTGAGAGGCAACTCCATTCTCTCATCTTTCTCAAGAAGAGCGTGAGAATCTCCCCTAATTTCCCATTCTGTGCACATCTCCTCTCCAGCCCCTCTTCCCTCATTTGTTTATAAATTTTGGTCAGCAACACAATAGCGTAATGTAAAATTCCCACCTTTAGCAAGCTCGTTATCAATAACGCATTTGCCTCACGAAATAAAAAAATAATTATCTAACCAGTTTAGCCTATTCTCCATAATTGGGTTACATTCGATTTTCAGAGTCAGAGAATAAATTAATTGGTAGGAATAAATAAATTAATAAGAATAAATTAATAGCAGGAACAGGAGGAACAGGGTATATTATGTGATACAGTATGCATGATACATTTACTTTCATTTAATATTCTAACATAGTCTTACAGTGCAAATATTTTGAAGTATAGATGTGTATATATATATTATTTGTAAGAAATATTTTTCTCAGAAGACAATAAAGAATAATAATAAAAATATATAAATAACAATAGAAGTAATAAAAAGTAGTCCTTTCCTCTTAATTTCTTTTAAAATATTTGTACAGTTTTCAGAAAATAACAACAACAACAAAATCAGAAAGTATACATCGACCAAAAATCTTTAAGGATAATTTTGTTGAATATCTGTCACCAATTACTTAAATTCATCCTGATTTTGAGGGAAGGGATAAAAGCGATTTCTCATAGACATAAAGAGTCCTAATTTTCTATGATCTTGCATTGTAAATTGTGCAACTCACTCAGATATACACAAATAAACCCAAGGATGATAAAAAGGTAACACGAATCATATCCTCAAATCCCTGGTTTTGTACTTCTATGTTCAATAAAGCTATAAAATTCACACAAATTTGACAGAAAGTAAAATAAAATAAAATAAAATAAAATAAAATAAAATAAAATAAAATAAAATAAAATAAAATAAAATAAAATAACTGATTCTTTAATTAAAAAGATGAGTTAGTATTGGAGCTTAAAGTGTGCTCTACAAGAAGTTAAATGGGATATATTCTCAGCAAATTGTCTCCTAGTATGCTTCTTTTGAGACAGAACCACAATTTGTATTTATTTGGAGATATCATGTATGAATATTATTTAGCTCAGTTAGTTATAGTTTTGTACACGATTTCAAATAGCAAAAGTAGCCATTTTCAAGGAAACATTAAACAATTATCTCTTATTATTTTATCTATGAAGAAGAATAGAAACATTCACTCAAAGAAGAGGGGAAAAAAAGAGCTACAAAGTGAAATATTTCAATTCATAAATTTAATTTTTTTTTCAAATTCCAGGAAGGAAGGAAGGAAGGAAGGAAGGAAGGAAGGAAGGAAGGAAGGAAGAAGGAAAAGTTGCCCATTGTTTCACTTTCATCTCTTTCCTGATGTTTAAAGTTCTATTTTTACCTCAGAACAAGTAGGGCACAAGATCACAATATGCACTTCTTCAGTCATTTTTATTTAGCTATAGGCATTATAGAATGAGACCACTTAATGCTCTTTCTGTGTACACCACTGTACAATCATCTCGTTACTTTCAACACAGGAACTGAGGGAGAAAAGAATTTAAAATATTTTTCATTGTCTGTTCCTTTGAACTTCCTGGTTTCATGACAACTGGATTACATGGATTCTGCAGTTTAAAATAAATGCTTCTTAAAAAAAAAAAAAAAAAAAAAATTGTTCATCAAAATATTCTTCTAAAACAGACAATTCTACATAATCAGATCTGCAATATAGATAAAGAACACTGTACAATCTTTCCAAGCACTATGCAAAGTGAGAAACATAACTGGTGCTTCACATGTTACCTCTTTTCTCCTCTAACGTTGCATTCATTTTAAAAGAGCTTCCTTTCATCCTAGCATAAAATGGCTAAGAATGACAAAATACTTTTGGGATTTCAGAATTGCAATTTTAGTACTTGCTTAATTATTCAGGGAACTTAAAATTCAGTCGTCTTGAATGTGATCTGTAACTACTGCTTCCCCAGAAGAGAGAAGCAGGACTTGACCTCTTCAAGAGATGCATTTTCAGCCAAATTCCGACTGCTCTGTCAGCTCTTTGATGTTGTTTGCCAGAATTTATCAAACTTAAATTAACTCTGTTTGCATTTTGAAAGTTCACAGACACATTCAAATTTGGAAAACTAAAATCAGAACTTGAAGGAAAATATTTTTACATGGCAGAAGGGTTTAGAAAAAAGAATTTCAAGCTTCTTTTTGAATGATATACAAAGGAGTTTTCAAAGTAGAAATTTGTACACCTTCTTCCTCTATCCAAATATCTCTGCCACTCATATCTCCTTCTCCTACCAAAGAGTTTTAATAATACACTTAAAATCACAGAAATTTTCTTATATGTTAAAAAGGGACATACTATATATGCACAGCCAAGAAAATATATTTGGTCCAGTTAATGTTTTAACAATGAAATAATCCAAATTATCTAATAAGTACAAAGAAATCTTACTAACAATCATTAATATGATTGTACATGACTTTTATAAAACTAATTTCTTTTCTCTGATGTTACATTCACCCTCCAAATGTCCTTCTGTCCCAAGTCCAAAATCAACACTTGGTTCTTCAAGCAAAATGAACTAAGTAGAGGATTTATGAGAAATCAACCACTTATTCCTTTCCCTGAGAGAGGTATGGTGGGGGGGGGCTCCCTCGGGTTTATTTCAACCTATTTTCCTGTCACTACCTTTCTCCTTCTGCTCCTCTCCCATATGGAGAGTGAGACAGTTGCACGTAGCCTCACCTGCCACAAAGGAACACAAAAGGTTTTTGCTTGTTACACAAGCCTACCTCATTTTGTTCAATTTTTACTATGTGTCATTGTTAGAGACGTTAGGCTCAGGAAGGTCAGGTCCTAGAAAATTGGTAAAACAATATACAGTACAACTCTAGATAAAAAAATCATGTTTACTGGACTACATTGTCATATTAAGAAGTCTTCAGGGATGAAGAAACTGTAAACCATAGTGAATCACAAGAAGTCTGAGAGGTTTTGCTGTTTTCCCAGGTAAATTACAGAGAAGAGCTAGACTGTGATAGAAAGATTTTTAAATGTATAAAAGTGTAAAGTGTAAATAACATTAATGTGAACCTTTGACTAATATTTTCTGATACTTATTAGGTTACTTCATTTGCAGACTTTTCTTCATTTGCTAAAATACAAACAATTCATTAATGACAGACTAAAACTGACCTTCCACATAATAAAATAATTATAGAATTCAAATCATCTTAAATCTAATTAGAATTAAATACTTAGGATTGTTTTTATTCATTCCAGGTGAATACACTGGCTAATTAAATGTAATACTAAATAACATCATATTGGATTATTGAATGATAGGCAGACTTAAGGTCCTGTCAAAAATGTTTGTTAGAGACTCTGAGGTATTCTCCCTTTTACTATGCCTTCAAGTGCAGAGAAACAGGAAGATCAGAACAGTCTCTGTGTTTACATTTCACTTTTTAATATGCTGCAAGGGACAGATGTGTTCATACAGTACTGTGTTATACAGTTTGTCACAAAAGAATTGCATATTTGAAAATTGCATCTGCCCTTTGAAGGCTTGCATTTGTCATGATGCCCATGAGTTATATCCTGTTTAAACCCATATGCACTGTTAGCACTGAGATGGGCCATTACAGTTGTTTGGAGCAATATGGTTAAGTAGAAGAAGGGCAGTAAGGGGACTACAGACAAGTGCATCTGTTTTTGTAAACAAATATTTGGATATGGACAAATACTAATTGTTCTTATTTCTCTGAACTTGCCCTCAAAAGAAGTTTTATTGCAGAAAAATAATGATTTTGTTTCAGGTCTTCACTGGCCAAGGGTTCTTATTTCTGAGGCATTTTATATTACTGGAGAATGCAGAAGGTGTGTACTGTATTGGAGGACAATTTAAAGTTGTACTTATACATACTTTACTCAGTAAGTTCTAGCACTCAGAGATTTGAATTTCCGCTAAGCTCAGAGATCTGGGAACGTGAAACAGCACTAAATACTGCATAACTCTGCATAATAAAGGACTATGGTGGGTGGGGTTTTTTTATTTTTATTGCAGTGAATTTTATTTGGAGAAGAAAGAAGATTAAGGAAAATGTAAACGTCATTGAAAGAAATATTTGGAATACAATAGTGTTGACTTAGAGAGCTATTTTTTTCCCTAGGATTTACAATTTTGGCTCTTTTGACTACCTACAAAAGATTTCCAAGCAATAATCCTCTGCTGCATACTTGCATACTTTTTTAGCATGGATTTTGATAATGTTCATATTTTAAAAAGGTTGGAGAATTAAGTTTCTGGAAAAGGACAAAAGCAGAAATACAATCCATACCCCTGACATTTTTTTCTCATCCTTGTTTCAATAAGTCAGAGTAGTTGAAAGGAAATCAATATATTTCTTTCCAACTGCATTCCTTCCCTTGCAGCATATATCTGAACACTCCTGGCTTTCATTCAGATTTAATTTTTAAAAATATGTCATCTGAAAAATTGTTCCTTATGGGTCATGATTTTGTAGAGAGGCACAATATTCACAAGAGGGAAAGGAAAAAAGTTTTGTGGAGAACAGAGAGGCTAAGTTCATTTAAATCTGCTGTTCAACAGAGCTCTGCATTTTCCAGATTTTCTTTTCTTGATAGATAATTGTTGCTCACTGGAAAACTCATACAAAATGAAATCTATGATGATCTTAATGAAGAATTTGTCTAAGGGTTTCACTGTTTTCTGAGGCAGATTTTCATGTGCTCAATCATCTAAGTGAAGAGACTTCTAGAGATTTTGGGGTTTTTTTTATTTTCTTCAAATGTGTTTAGTCTGGTTCACAGAGGATGCAGTATCTTGTTAAGGATTTTCACCTTCAAGATCATCATAGATTTTTTAAAAAAATAAAAATTAAAATAAAGCAATTTCTCACTTGAGAAATGCTCAGAGTAATTGGAAATGGACTCCACATGATTCTGGTGAGGTAGAGAAGTATTGTAGTGAGTGACTCTTTGCAAGTTTCTCTGCCTTATCCTGTAGTGCACAAAAGTTTCTCTTTCTTGAGTTCATGAGTCCAGTTCACATTTTTCTGTACAGCTAAATTCCTACTTTTGTTGCTTCACTTCTCCTTCATCAAAGCTTTAGTGGGTGCCATGAATAAATCAAGAAAAATGACAGTGGAATTACAGAAACGGTGTTGTTAACCATGTTTTAAGACTTTCATGTGTATAAAAATTCTAAAGCAATATCAGTGAAATAATAAAAAGTATTAACCACCTAGAGTGCTAAAGTAGGCCTTAAAGATAAATAAGAAATAATAATATGATCAAGCAAGTGATATGCTACTTCAGAATTTGCATTTTGGAATCACATTTAACCCAGAATACTTTTATAGAAATACTGATTTTAACTATGTAGTTGTTTACCTGAGCATAAGAAACAGAGAAAAAAAAAAAAACAAGTAAAGAAAAAACATCTAGAAAGTTCCTTGAAGGGGTTTTATTCATGCTGTTTAATAAAAGATTGTTTTCTTAGTCAATTTTGCAAAATCCAAATGCCTGAAATTGGCTAAATACATAAGATCCTATATATCCTTATAGGAAATCAAATAATTTTATTGCAGTATTATTTCTCAAACCATTTTAATAAAGCTTTCATATGAGCTTTCAACTTAATCATTAATCTAGAATTGTGTTCACGAGCTGAAGGAGCCACTGTCAGTCTGTGTTTATTGGATTGGGAAATGAAGACTCCCATGATGGCAAAGGCAAAAAGCTGGTGCTTCCTGTCACAGGAGATCAGCTCTGCCGACAAGACTGGTAGATCTGTGAACACAGCAGAGTTTTATTTCCCTTACAGCAGATGACAGGCTGCAAGATTAGTCCAAAGCAGCACTGGACTGCAGAGCTTGAGCTACATAGCGGGGGCACCAGAAGGAAGCCGTGAGAGGTAGTAGCAGGAGAATCCCATCCACAGAGGGCAGACAACCCTGTGGCCTGCCCGCCTGATCTGGGTTTTTTTTTTTGCTTTCCAGTGTTTCAGATCAGGGATGTTGTGTACAGAATTCTGAGGTTTGGTTAGGCCTCACAATATTATGATTTACATTTGGGCATCAACAACACTGCCTAGGGAGACCAGGAGTGCATCAAGCACATCAGATATATGGCACTGTGCTTGAAGGTAAAGGACATGGGGGTCCAGATGTTTTTCTCCTTGATCCTGCTGGGGGGGGGGGGGCTTAAAGCCTGTCCAGGTCACTTGAACATATCACCTTGCTGTGTAACTGGTATAGACCAGAAGGATTTGGATTTTATCACCATGGGACTGCGTTAGAGCTCAAGGACTGCTTGGGAGAGATGAGATCCACCTGTCAAAGTGAGATAAAAGTATCTTTTCCAACAACATACTGCAAATGTGGTGAGGAGACCTTTGAACTAGGAAGCATGGGGATGGAGCAGCACACCAATCAAAGGGTTCAGAGTGATACGGACATGAAAGACCTCATAATCAACAGGTCTGAAAGGAGACCACCTCAAGTGTAGGCACATAAATAAAGATGTACTCACAGAACAGCATTATTAACAAAGGCTTTATAGATTTTCTGGGAAATCAGCATGACTAGGTGTCTTTCTAAAGTGCCTGTTACACTAGTGCATGCAGCATGCCAAAGAAACTGTATGATTTGAGGAGAATTATACGTTCATACAAGGCAACATTTTCACTTAAACTAAGGACTTGGGGTGAGAGAGCTAACATGACTGGAGTGCTCTAATGGATGAACAGTATGTTTAGGAAAGACAGGCCAGGAAGGTGAGAAAGAGAAATTGTGCCTGACCTGAGATTGCAGCTGGAGTGTATGGAGCTCTATTTTGGAATGGATGAGGACCCAGCTGAGAGCTTATGGAGTCAAGATTAAAGGTCAGATCAGCATGGGCAATGCTGTAGCTGTCTTTCCTACTGAATGTTTGGGAAAGAGGAGGAGATGAAGCCTTCTTCAGACAACTAGAAGAAACCATGAGAGAATATAGCCACCACAATATCTGTTGAAAAGGCAATGTAGAAGGGCACAACCGATGTAGGAGGTTGCTGGAGAACAGAGACGCTGTTCAAGCATGGAGGAATGGTGTTAGGAAAACCAAAGTTCACCTCTAGTTGAACCTGGTGAGGGATATGAAAGGCAAAAAGAAAAACTTCTACCGGCAGGAAAAAGGACACAGAAAAGACCAAGGTACTCAATGCCTTCTCTGCCACAGTGTTCGCTGAAAAAGAATGGCCATCAGGAATCTCAGGCACCTGAAACCAGAGGAGAAGTCTGGAGCAAGTAAGAATTACCCTCAATGGTGGAGATTCAGGTTAGGGAACATTTAATCAAAACAGACATGCACAAGTAGATGAGATCTGATGCGGTGCATCCATGGTGGGATGCTGGGAGAGCTGGTTACTGTCATTGCAAGGGCACATTTGATGATCTTTGAGCTGAGGGAGGATCCTGATGGCTGAAAGAAAGTCAATGCCACTCTTCAAGGAGAGCAAGAAGGAGGATCTGGAGTATTAATGTCTGATCAGTCTTCACTCTGAGAAAAGTGATAGACCAAATGCTCTTGAAAAGATATAGACATTACATTCTTTGCACGTGTTCTCTTTCTGCATCATCATCATAATAATAACAACAACAACAAAAATAAAAGATTAACACCCAATCTTGTATAAGCCAACAGAGGTTCTCTTTAAAAGCCATTCCTTTAGAGCCATTAGAGCCTGTAATATACATCCTTCTTATTTCACACATCATTTCCTCAACAGGTAGTAAAGGCATCTTCTGAACCATTCTGTTTCATTATATGAATCCAACACATTATAAATATGAACTCAAAATTGTTACGAATTTCTGCTAGAAAATTACAACTCTTTTATAATAGTCAGTCTAAAATCCCAGCTTTTTGTCCATTTCATTGTTCTACTCAAAACTTAAGTGATTAAATAATGATGCAAACATTCATTTTCTATTTTAACTACAATGTTATAAATTACTAAAATTAGCAAAAGTTTCCACTTCTGAGACTTAAACACATGACGAAATATGAAATAATGACCTTATAAAAAAAAAGTGAGTGTAAAAGAAATGAGCTGATCATAAATACAAATAAAATGCATCTTTTTCAATGCTGTTTTTATATTAGGATGTTGCAATGTTTTTATTAAGTTTCACAGCTCTGTAGATAAATAGATGGCTACAGACGTTTAAATGCACCACTAAGACTAAAACAAAAAGATGAGTCAAAGTAAGTGTCTAGAATGCAATTTGTCTCGTAACTGAAACTATGAAGTCCCTGATGACAGACCTTATACTAAACCTCACTTCTGAAAGATTTCTGAATTCTGAAGTATTTTGACTTTGTTGCAACGTCCCTATCATTCTCAGAGAGGGGATTTGCTACAGATGCTGTTTGTACATGTCCTTTGGTATTGATGGGCATGTGCATCACAGGCCTTATTTTAGCCTATTATGAAAAAAAAAAATTACAAATTATTTCAATAAAAACATCAGATCCTAATCTGCTACTCACCTCACCAGGTAAGAAGTTCTGTAATTTCAACTCACATTAGTCTTAGTTTAGGAAACTACTCTTCCTGAAAGGATACAACTTTTCATAGAACAAGGCATTAAACTATTCATTTGATAAAGTCTTGTGAAGTCTTGTGTTCTATTTACATTTAGAATCTTTTTAAGTTGTTTAAATAACTGAATACATACTTTTCTGCAAAAGTGTTCTCCTGATAAAGGTCTTTAAAATCAGAATTTACAAGATCTTGCTATGAACAGGAGATGAACCATTATTATTTATTTGTAAAGCATGCACTGGGATATTAAAATGCAGCAAAATAATATTCTTAACTCTGTGTGAAATAAAGAATATGGACCTCATAACTGGATGACGCTAACTGTCTGTACTCACAAGAGAGTTGTTTGGATTCAAAAGGTTTTTTTTTTTTTTTTAAAAACCTCAAGATATAATTAATATATCTTGCCTTGAACTCCAATACAAGCTCATTAAAACAAAGAAAACAACAGCAATGCATAAGTATTTTTCAGTGTTGTTATGGCACTTGCAAGTGCAAGCCCCTTCCAGTACTATGTGACCAGCAAAAGTGTTTGTAGCCACACATAGAATGCAGCCAAGTAACAAAATGTTCCCATATTCCCAGGAAAGATAAGTACCACTGACTACAAACTGATATTTTGTAGCTTACACAAGGATGACTGGATAAATAAATAAATAAATAGATAAATAAATAAATAAATAAATAATTCTAAAATAAGCTTTGCTAGGAGGATAGTCTCCTTTCCAAGAGGGAGATAAAACAGTGTAAAACATCAAGCATACTGAGGAAAAGTGAAGAAGAAATAAGTCCAGTGAGCTCCCGTAACTGGCCACCTTGACCCTTGGTGGTTAAGAATCAGCATGAATCAGCAAGCACACCGGCCATCAGTGCTCATAGTATGACATAGGCTTTGGGGTGTTAACACAGATAAGTTAGGATAAGGCTTAAAGACCCACAGTTTTACATCTATAGCAAGAATAACTAGTATTATGTAAGAATTGGCCTTTGCACTGTGTTGAATAGTAAACTATTTAATTTAGTAAAGCTTAGAGTTATAGAATTGGCCTGATATGTTAGCCTTTAAACTCTCCCATTGCAGCAAGCTCTATTTCCCTGACATATGCATGTGTGTATATTTGTATATTCACTTGCAACACTCCTCATCCAATACTTACAGGTGATACTGTTTATTAGGATAATAGAATGATATATGCACTGACAGATTTTGCGATTCCATCTGAACTAATGGTATTACATGGGATTTGCTAAAGCAAGACATAAACATTCAGAAGAGTATTTAGAAATATATGAGGAAAAAGATTGGCATTTTAAATTTCATATCAAAAGAATTTACAGAAACGAATTCAAAATGGTTTTTACTATCAAAGCCAACACGACTCAAACTCTTCTTATGTCATGAACGAGCAATGTTCTGGATATCGTCAATGAAGTAGCAAAAAAAAAAAAAATCAAGAATGAAAAACAAGCTAGCTGAGAAAAGAAGTCATACAATACCCTGGTTGTCAGAATATTTGCATCAGCTGGCAATTTTCAACATACATAATGTAAAAATAAAGCAATAAAGGGCTCAACGTGCTATTTTCATCACGATGTCAGTGTAACCTATAGAATCAAAGAAAAACATGTTCCTTGTGTTACATCACAGACTACTGAAACTTAAATAATTCAACAATCGTATAAATTATTGTAATATAAATTAAACATTACACTTAGGAGATTAGAGTTCGTATGATTACTTGCATAGCACAAATCAAAAGAAACCTAAGGACTCTACTGCTGAAACTTGATGCTGAACTGACTATAATGCTTCAAACACTTCAGCTTGGCTTCTTCCTACTCCAAAAGCTTTCAAATCCAAAGCCTAACTTTAATCAAATTTAGCAGCAAAGAGATATTTTGAAGAACATCTCCAAGATTTTCATGAAAATAGGCCGCTGGATAGAAGACAAAGATATAAATTACTGCTCTGTTTGCAGGAAATACTGGAGTGTGAATGCAATCATACTATTAGACACTGAAAATCCACAGTGGGGAGAGCCTCAGCAAGCCAAGATTTGTGAGTTCTACTGCTCCATATTTTTATTGCATTTTTGTGTGTCACATTTGAACATTACTACAGAAAAAAAAAATCTTCTTTTGGTGTTTTTTTTAGTTTGTTTCTGAAGGACTAGCACTGTAGCTGAATAGAGCTAACTAATGTTTTGTCTTTACATTTTTATATGTTGTAAAATCCTTGATACTTACAACACTACTGATTAGTTTTTATTCATATTCTAAAAATAATTTCTTTCTATAAATGGTTCTTTTTCTCTCTTTTCTATAATAATCTCAGCTACATAACTACTAGTTTGGAATCATGTTCTATTTGTTTCCTGTCACTGCTCCATTTTCTGATTTGGGAATTTTATATACTTCTTCAGAAATGCTGAATTAAAAATGAAAGTTTAAAAATTAAAGTAAATATTATGTTTTCCAAATTTTCACAACTTCTGATAAACGTAAGTCCTGTTCTATGCCTGAGACCACTTAAAAGGTATGAATGACACTATTACTATAGAGAACCACACGACTGGAAAATAATGTAAACATATAGAATGGCATTGGCTGAGCTATAGTTGAAAATTATGTGATTTTTTTTTTCCATTATAGATTTAAAAATATGTATAAATGCAGTATTTCCTTCTTAATTTTACGACTATTACTTGAAGCACAGAGAGGAGCAATGTGTAAGAAGATTGTTAGATTCTTCTGGCAAATATTGTTTGCAATTAAAAATGAAGCAGATGATTAATGAATTTTGTTTTTCAGGATTTCTTTACTTTCTCTTTATGATCTTACTGTGGTCTAATCAATAACTCCTTACAAGGTTATCTGACACAAATAGAGTGCTAATCACTCAATCCATTATTTTGTGGGCTAGACAAGTTTAGTGTATTTCTTCATTCAACACTGAAAATCTTTAACTGAATTTGGCTAAGGGAAATGTACCATTTTTGCAGAACGCAGTGCAGTAAATGGTTACAGCAAATAAAAAGCAGTAGCTTGATATACAAAATTGAGAGAATGTGGTTTTATACACTCTAATATTCAAAAATATTTTTTTAACCTGGATTCGTATGCTTAAAAAGAAACAGACATTGACTAGTTGTGGCTCTGCAAAATTTTAGCATTGTCTTGTATATACTTGTATCCTTTTTCTGACTTTCTTCATCTCCTGGTCTGAGCCTCAGCTTCACCTTACTCCTTTGAGCCTTTCGTCAATACTGTATAACCAACATTTTTTTTTTGTTTTCTTTTCTTTTTTGTTTTGCCTGCTGTCTGTTGTCCTCTCTGATGTTGCTTCTTGTTGATAGTCTGGTCCAGTACTTTGTGATAGATTTGCCAGCATTTTCTATCTGTTTTTGTTTGCAGAATCCATGTAACATATAGGACTGGACATTTCATCTAACTTTTGATATATCTGCCTTAGACAATTACAACAGAGACAGTCACCACTGGATCTTTTCATAGTCAGTTGTGAGAAACAGCCACTTTTAACATGAACCATCTCTGATTTACAAGACCAGTACAAGAAAAATATGAGACATACTAGAGTGAGTCAAGCAGAGACCTGTCTAGCTGTGTCATTCTAGTAAAGTAAGTTTTTCAAAAATTGATTGGATACAGTGCAGAACAAAGCAGAAATTTGGACTAGAGACCTCCAGATTTCTCTTCCAACCTACGTGTTTTTATGATTCTATGATTTATTTTAGAAGTGAATGTTAGAGAAACATTGAAAACATAGGCTACTCTCAAAAGTAGCCTAGATAGATAATCAAAATATATAATTCTACACTAAAAATGTCAACATTGGTTGAAGAAATCTCCCATATCCAATCTAGTTCAAATATAGATGAACACAACTCTGATTTATAGCTAAAATAAGCTACTGGAAGTTTGTGAACTCTTTGGTCATTTATTGGCCCTCAAAACTTCCTGTTTTACTTCAGTAAAGCTTGTTCACTTCAAGAATGACGAGACAGGGTGAAGGGATGTCTGCCTCAAGTGTATACACAAATGCGCATACGCTGGGACATAAGTGTCAGGAACTGGAGTTCCATGTTCAGTCACATTGGTGATTTTCCTGAAGTGAGAGGCGGTGAGACAGTTCATGTAGCTGGAGAATGGTGACAGATGAATACAAACTCTCCAGGAGAGACAGACATGACCACCCAGACCACCCATTCAGGGTGAGGAAGTTGCCTTCCTTAAGCAGATTGAGAAAGTCTCTGGTTCACAGACCTTAGTTCTCATGGAGGTGAGGGGGGGAGTTAACCTTGATATGGGATGGAAAGACAATATGGTAAGGCATAAGCATGAAAGATGTCAGAAGAATTTAAGGTATCCATACCTATGTATCACAATAAGCTTTATATCACAGCACATATTCGTCTAGAAAAGCTTTTAAAATTGTTCCTGTTTTCCAAAGGCTGTATTTTCCCAGTTTATATTCACAATTAATTAGACAGTTTTCTTTGTGTGTTTGTTTTTTTTTTTCTTTTGTTCCATGTTATTTTTTCTTGTTACAGTCTAAGCATATCTTTGTCCAGTATATAACTTTGTAGCCCTGTCCTTTTCATCCTGAGCTTCTTTGCTATTAGTCTTCTTTATTTGCAATAATTCCAATATACTCCTTCCTCCTAGACTACATTTTTGAGACCACTATTAATTTTCACTCATTGCCTCTAGCTTATTGGTAATTTATCATCTTTTTTGAAGTGTTGTGCCCAAAGTAAGAAAAACATGGATGAAAATTTTTGTGATTCATTGATTGCAGCTCATAGTTACAGTATGTTCTGTTCTGGTCTCCGAGGTGCTGGTGCATGCAATTACTCACAAAGCTGAATTTATGATTTATTTTCATTCGTCCTTCATTTCTTCATTTTTAAAATAATGCTCTGAATTTAAAAAAAATGTAGAATTGTCTTGATTAGATTTTTTTTTATCAGAATGGATTAATTGTTGAAATCCAGGTAGAAAGAGTCTTTTATCTTTTTACATTGTGAAATGAAAAACTTGTGGTAAGGCACAAATTGCAAAGACAGGTTTGCAGGAGCTGTAGATGAATCCGGCCAAATTCCCAGAATACTATTCTGTTTACTTACTGCAATCTACAAATCTGTAGTATACCACAGGCTGGCCAGAAATACTGTGACAGATTCCAGTTTTCTAACTATATATGTTTATATATACATATATATATATAACACTTTGGTTTAAATCTTTCTTTTACTCTATTTTATTCAGTACAAATTCTGAAGAAGAAATTCTTAAGAGATGCAGCTCTGCAGAGGTTTTCTATCTCATGTAAAACTTTTTAGACAATACTTACTTCAGATCAACATGCAAGCATCATGAAAACAACTTTCTAACTGCACATAACTGTTCCTCTGAACACAACTAGAAAAAAAATTGTTTTCTGAATAACAATAGTGGTCATAACTTCATAAAAAATATTTCAGTAATTTTTTTCTCACTGGGGATTCAAAGGGCTTCTTGCTCTTAAGCAGTCCCTGTGGGTTATCAGGTAATCTCACAGGATTTTATAAGGTATTCAGTTTCTAACATGGATAGTCCTGTTAACATGAGCAGACAGGTAACTTGAGAGGAATTTTGAGAAGAATTTCATCTTTTGTCTCTTAGTCTAACCCTCTTTCCAGGACCTGGCCAACAGAACCAGATTTGGTTCAGCTTTTACAGGCATTAACAAACACTAGCAGTGTTTAATTGCAAAGCCTCCTGAGAGCTGTAGCTACATCAGCGAGGGAGCTTGTTCTTTGGAGCTGTTGCTAGCAGCCCTGCTTGCTCCAGTGGTACTGGTTTCTCCAGCTGCACTCTTGCCACTTTTGCTGGTCACTGCAACTCTTCAAGTAAGCTTGCTGTGTGCAAGATATGCAAGTATATATAAAAAGCAGCTCTATGTGTTTTCTTAGAAAAACCTCTCCTACTTAAAAAAAGAGAGAGGAGAAGGAAAAGAGAGACTTCTTAAAAGAGACTTCGCTGTTTTTCTTTTCAATTTCCTTGCATTCTAAGTCTGTAAATAAGGCCTCACATTCTGATGTAGCTTAATGGCTAATGGCTGGGTTTTTATACTATTTTTCAAGTTATTACTATTATAACATTTACCTTTTTTTTTCTTTCTTTCTAGAATGATACTATCATCAAACAACAAAACTGTAATTCAACATTTTGTAGACCTCTCCATGGTCTTTTTTATTGTCTTCCCTTCTGTCAACCAAATGACTCCCTTTTTCATCTTTCTTCATCTGGAGCTCTCTGAAAGAGCAGAAGAATGTTTCAATCATCATGTATGATTGACATCTATTTTTCTTACCCACAACTCTTCTATTGTACTTGAAAATTCTAATTTATCAGAAGAAAACTGTTACAGGTTTGGGGTTTTTTTTGTAAAGTATGTAACATGTTAGCTATGTCATGTTTAGAGAGGGAAATAATCTCATTTCTATGATTCTATGATTGTCAATTACTTAGTTATACATTAAAAGGTGTTTTCTGCTGTGTGTTAAGGATAATTTTCCCAAATTTAAAATAAGAAACACACATACAGAAAAATCCCTTTATGATGCAGTTGTTTTCAAAGCATATTACATTTTATTTATTAGAAAACAGTGATTGTTTACAATATTTTTCTCAACTTCAGTCTCAATAGTGGTATATTTTACTATTCATCCAGTAAACTTTGGTAAACTAGCTGTTCTTTTTTCCATGCATATAATAATTTCTCACTGTTATTTAAAAAATTTTAATGAAGCCAGAGTGCACCTTATGCTTCTTGGATTGACTGTCAGATATTTCAGCACAACTTTTTACATCACTTGTTTTATTTAAGAGTAGAAGAACTACAACTAAGACTCAGTTTACCATATTCCTGTGATGAGCCCATTCTTTCACAAATTAGTAGAAGCAGAGGCAAATAAGACCCTGGCAATCAAGTTTTTTATTTATGTGCTTCACCATGATTTTTTATCTATAACCTAGCCATTTACACTTGACAATGTTTAGTTCAATATTGTAGCTAAGCAAGTAATGCAGGGTTTACAACCCTTCAAAGCTTAAACAATATTTTCCACATGACAAGTTTAGATTTTAAATGCTCTTTTCAGTATTAAAGGATTTAAAAAAATTAAGAATAACTGTTTCAATGATTAACTGGTTTTCATATCATGTCACAAGAAAATAAATTTCATATATCTGAGCCTAATAAGTATAGCTGGAGAATATTTAAAACAGCATGTTCACTTTTTTTTTTTTCCAGAAAAATGGTACAATTCTGAATGTTGAATTAAAAAAAATCCTAGTTGCTAAAAGAGACGAAAGAATAAAATATTTGAACTTTTTTTTTTTTTTGAGCTGTGTTGATGAACTTGCACTGTATATGTCATCCTATGGATTTTTAGAATAGAGTCTCTGTATTTTTCACGGTGTGTTGACTCATTTGACTCCAGAATGCTATCTGGAGTTTTCATTAAGAATCAGGCCATCCAGTGGTGTGACCTGTTTTTTATCCATCCTGGCGTTTATCTGGTCATGTTTCTCTCAGTCTTCTATACTTTTTAAAAACATCAATATCATGTACTTGATATAGGCATCGCATTTTCCCTATGAATTAAGATTCTCCTTGAAGTGTGAATATAAATGCATAAGTGAATATTCATGCTTGTGCTGATTGCTTTCATTTTTGATTGTTGACAATTTCTTCTTGCGTCACAGTTGTTTATCAAATATATTTTAAATAGTGCATTAGCTACTAAGATTATCAAAATAGAAAGACTTGCATCATGCCTACTAGTTAAAAAGTGCTTAAGGGGAAAAGCCTGTGTAACGCAAATGTACTGAGAAGAGGAGATGATAACACAGAAAAACTTATTTTTCTCCGCTTCGGTGCGTCAATATATTATCTGGAACAGAGATTTATCCTCATGTTTCTGTCAGAAACTATTTCTCCTTATACACCAGTACACAAAAGCCTCATGGTCTGTAACCAAAGGTAACCAGATTTCAGGTTACTCTTCAAGTATGTTGCATTCAGTTGTAGGTACTAAGGAGGGGGAAAAAAAAAAAAAAAAGAAAAAAAAAAAAGACTCATTTTCTAGTGAGTAAATGTGTGGGTTCAATTTAGAATCATGGGGGGGGTCCAGGTAAGGAACAATGAAAATTATAAAGTGGCTTATGTCATTATTTTCTGAAAGGCTGAAGATTCAAGAATAAGGTTGGAAAATGGAATAAAATTAAATTAATAGTCTAGATCAAGAGAAAAGAGATAAATTTTAAAATGCAAATAACTCCATATTATTTGACTTAGGCTAGTACTAGTAAGATGGCTTACAGACATGAGTGATTCTATAGTACTCTAGTCCCAGCATAAAATCATATAATCTATGGGTTGTTAGCTTGAGAGCTGGCAGGTTTGGTGGGCTTTGCTGCACATCATTTTGTGGCCACGCTAACACATAGAAACTCCAACTGAGAGGCTTTCTAAACTCTCACACAATGATGATACTAAAAGCTCCCTTTCTTGCCATTGGCAGTACTTCAGTCTTCTAGTCTTTCTAATAATCAATCTTCCTTAGTCATTGTGTCACTGTTTGCATAACGATTTAACATCCATGGTCCACATTAAAGAGTTGCTGGTGAAGAACTTTGTCATCAATATTTAGATAGCTTTTTAGCAATAGACCAAAACTTAGCAGCAACTATTTTAATAGAACAAATATATATCTGGGAGTGTTATTGTATCTGTTAGATAAGGACTTTCAAATAGTTTAGCATTATTACATACTTCTATAGGAAAAGAAAAGACATAAACATAAAGATATAAAGAAAATAGAAATTTCATTTGAGTGCTTTTTTTTTTTTTGGCCCACAGTGATTTATTTTAGGAGTTCAGATGACATGTTCATGTCTAGGCTTAATATTTATCATACCTATCTCCAAAGATTTCATGTTGTTAAGTTACCATTTCAGCTCTGTATAAAAGACTAAAGCAAACCAAAATAGCAAATGAAGATAAATGAACTGATTAAGTCACAGGCGCTTCTTGTAGGCAGGTAAACAGCCAACACATAATTTGTGTGGTCTCATAACAGGCCCTCAGAGGCTGCAAATCTTGGTGCAATTTATTTTGTAACAGTATGGATGAAAACAAATCAAAACAATTGACAGTATTTAATATGGACAAATATTTGACAAAGAAAGTAAAACTGCTAGCTGAATCGTTTTGTAGGATCTGCTAATGAGGATCATTTTGCTGACCTGGATAATGAGGAAGAATGTGAAAGTCCATTTAACAATGAAACTGAAGTAAATACTGACCAAGAAAAAGCAAAGAATTCAAGATAATCCTGTCTTAATACATACCGCACCAAGCAACTGTTCACAAATGCCTCATGAGTTGGTCTGCACTGTGCTTCAGAGATCAGATCCATTGATGGTGATTCTAGATTCGTTTCATGCGAAAGAGCATTTTTGACAAACATGAAGCACATGGCGTTTTTGATATATTGTGCACAGTGACTCTACTGTTAAATATGAGATCAACCAAGATGCTACACTGCATAGAAATGAGGATATTCTCACTGCGGTTCTATAGAAAAAGAAATGTTGCACTGGTTTTGTAGAGTATCTTCACACCGGATATGTAGGATGACCAGCCTCAACTCAGTTCAGGCGGATTTGAGATTTTTACACAGTTATTCGGAACGTTGCATGTTGTTTCTTTGAATTGTGATCACGTTAATCTATACACACCTTTTATTAGAAATTAATTATGCTCTAAGCTGTCTGTAAGAGTAGAAAGCCAATCTAAAACATCACTCTTCATCTCTGCGGGGGAGCTGAATTGCTATTTTTTTCCCCTTGGAAATTGGCTTACTTCTCTGATAATATAATTATGTTTTTAACCAAAGAGTGGTGCTTCCTGAAAACATGAAATGAGTGTTGCTAGACAATGAGAAAGTCCTGCAGTATTGGTCAGCATTTCCCTAGAGAATTCTATCCAGCATATGGGAAGTGTTTCCATAGAAACAATAACCCTATTAAAGCTGCTAAGAAGAGCTCCTATCTTTCTTGAGTTTCCTTTTCCACAACCTTGTTTTTAGCTAGTTTGTATGATGGCTAAGTGTCATTTCAAGTGGTGCAAGAAATGGAAACCTTTTATTCCCTAACTAAACAGAATATATTGCTCTGTAATTCTGTGGACCAAATGTTCTGTCCTTGTGCTGTTCTCTTAATTGTAGGCAGCTTTATTTTGTGGGAATGTGGTTATTCATTTACAGGTTAGTCACATTATTTGTTAGCTGGAAAGATCACAGTAACATTTGAGGGGAAGAGGAAACCTTTTCAAATAATATGAATAATCAAGGAGTACATTAGATTGTTTAGGAACTCTAAAGACTCTCCAATACTCGGCTTTTTTATAACTCTGGTGAGTTGCTTTTTTTGTTGTTCTTGCTGTTTCTTTTTCCTTTTTTTTTTTTAATATGGATCAATAAAATTCAAAATCTGTCGATAATTCAATTCTCAGGATTTTCTCCTTTTTAAATAGAATTGTTAACACCATTATTCATGGTCAGTTTTTTGTTTGTTTGATTGATTTGTTTTGGGGTTTTTTTTTGTTGTTTCCTATATGCCCAAGTATTTTCACAAAAGTTCCAATTCCTCTTTCTGTTATAGAATTTCATTTAGGAGACAAGAACTAAATAAATAAGTATTTATTAGACATTTTAGTGCTGCAACATAACTCTAAGATTATATTTAGATTTGTATTTGTAAAATGCTAAGACAATCTAAGAGATAACATCGTAATGACATAGAAATTTTAGACTCCTTTCATTAGAAATATTTTAAACAACTGTCAGGTTTATGACAAAAGATTTACTAATAGATGTGAAAGTACTTACTTCAAAATACTAATTAGCCTTGCAATATATAGTTTGCAGAGAAATTTTCGGAAGTGGGATAAAGAACAGGAACAAATTTTATAAATTATGTAAACATAAATTTAAGGCTTATATATGTGTGTGTGTTATATATACAAGCTATAAAAACAAGTGTTATATATACAAGCTATAAAACAAAAGTATGTTTTATATCTAAAAGCTATATATATGTCTATGTGTGTATACATAGATACATATACACACATACATATACATATGTATATACAAATTTACATAGACATATCTACATGTTAAAACATAGTATACATAATCTATTTCTTGATTGTTTGGTGTTGCTCCCATTAAAGACAGTGGGAGTGATATGGGAGAGAACTCATGGATGATATACAAACAATTTTACTTTTAACATAACATCAAGAATTCAAAATGAAAGATAAGATGGAAATGTGTCATGGGAGAATTTATGCATATCTGTGCAGCACAAGTTTGTTTCTGAAGCATCTACCAGCCACTCTTAGAACAGTAGGGCTGGGAATATTAAACTGATGAATTAACTGTTGTTCCTAAGTTCTTGCATTTTTTTTTCTTTTATTTTACTGCATTTTTATCAGGTAGTTTTAGAAGAACCTAGAATCAACCTTTTGATGTATAGTAGCAAAGAGAACCTTTGCCTATAAACAGCTCTATTCTGGTGAAATAAGGCAGCCATACTAATTGACTGAGCTGTTTTATGTGCTAATTTAGTTGAGATCTGCTCTCCAAGGTTTTGGCTTTGAACAAACCTCAGAAAGTCATCATAAAACACAAGTGAGAACGAGAAGCAGATCTCTTTATGTTCATTATAGTGAGTTCTATAAGAGACTAATTCTATGCTATCAGTTGTTTCTTGGCTACCTTAAATGAAATAGGATCATCAACTTTTAGTAATATGTGTTACTGCTTATATTACATTTAAATGTCCTTCCAACATAACACAATTTATAACAGAACATTTTTTATTCTCTTCTTTTACAGAGATGAATAAAAAGATGACAAAATAATTCCCTGAGACTTTTGAAATCCTAAATATATTTTTGTAAAAAAAATAAACCATCATCAGACAGCTTTACCATCCATAAATATTCTCTCTTTCAAGACAAGCTGCAGATTTGAAATCTATTACACAGGAGAGAACAAAATGCTAGAACAACACTTATGCTAGTGACATAAGATTCTCATAGGAAAGCTCCGGAAGTGTGGATTGGATGTAGGGACAGTAAGGTGTATTGAGAACTGGCTGGATGACAGAGCTCAGAGGGTCGTGATAAAATGAGGCCCAGTTTAGTTGGAGGCCTGTGACCAGTGGTGTCCCCCAGGGGTCAGTGCTGGACCCAGTGCTGTTTAGCTTACTCATCAATGACTTGGATGAGGGCACAGAGGGCATGCTCATCAAGTTTGCAGATGATACCAAATTGTGTGGAGTGGTCAATGCTCTAGAGGGCTCTGCTGCTATTCATAAGGACCTAAACAGGATGGAGAGTTCAGTAGATAGGAACCTCGTGAGATCCAACAAGGAGAAGTGTAGGGTCCTGCACTTGGCCAGGAAAAATCCCAGGCACCAGAAGGGGATCAGGGGATGACCTTCTGGAAAGCAGCTCCATGGAGAGGGAGTTAGGAGTCCTGCTTAACAACAAGTTTAACCATGAGGCAGCCAATGATGTGCCCTCGTGGCCAAGAAGGCCAATGGGATCCTGGCCTGCATCAGGAGGAGCATTGCCAGCAGGTTGAGGGAGAGGATCCTGCTCATCTCAGCTCTGGCAAGGCCACACCTTGAGTATTGGGGGCAGGTCTGGGCTCCCTAGTAAAAGAGGGACGAGGAGCTTCTAGAGAGTGTCCACCGCAGAGTGACAAAGATGATTAAGGGACTGGAGCATCTACCATATGAGGAAAGACTAAGCGAGCTGGGCCTGTGTAGTTTAGAGAAGACTGAGAGGAGATCTGATTAATATGTACAAATATCAGAGGTGTGAATGTAGGGAGGAGGGGGTCAAACTCTTCTCAGTGGTGGCCAGTGATAGGACAATAGGTAAAGGGCAGAAGTTGAAACAGAGGAAGTTCCATCTCCATGTGAGGAAGAACTTCTTTACTGTAAGAGTGACAGGCTGCCCAGAGAGGTTGTGGAGTCTCCTTCTCTGGAGACCTTCAAAAGCCACCTGGATGAGTCCCATGCTCTAGGTGTCCCTGCTAGAGCAGAGGGGTTGAACTACATGATCTCTAGAAGTCCCCTCCAACCTCAATCACACTGTGATTCTATGATTCTATGATTCTATGACACAAACAGGACAAAGACAAAAGGACAAGATTCATGTTCTATAGGAGAATTTACAATCATTCTTTCATTAATAGAGGAGGAGCCTTGAAGAATAATAAAACATATTATAATTTCACCAATGAAATTTTTCACCTTAAAAAACCACTACTGACAATCAGCTGTATTTTTAGATAATGATAATTCAAGGACTTTAAAGAGTTTTCAGATAACTAATTTTTTACTATATCTGTCTTCCATATTTAACTACAACTGTGCTATACATCACTGTTTGCAAAATGATACTTAAAACCAGGTAATGTTCTCACAATTTGCATTTATACCTAGCTAAATTCTATCTTTAGGCAGAAATTGGGAGATATGAAAGGTTCTGTGAAGACAAAATTATATATAATCTGGAAAAAAAAAAAAAAAAAACAAACACAGTACTTCATTCAAAAGCCCATGGAAGGAAAAGCTTTCTGGATCAAGCAGCTTAACAAATTAAGTTAATGAACCTGGGATTTACAGTAGTTGCTTTCAGAGTATCTCAAAGTATTTTACAGAATATTATATATGCTAATTGATCATTAGAAAGGATTTATCCAATACCACATAGAAAATGTGGCCAAATACAATAAAAGATAGAAGCAACACAAAAATAATTAGGTGGCATACGCAGAATTTACTAGTCCAAACTGGAGTTGGGCTGGAGTTGTAGGTTTAACATCTCCCCTCTTTAAAGAGTCTTAAAAGGTTTTACATAAATTAACTTGGTTAGAACTCAGTTTTAAATCTCATGTGAAGCCAGGAGCTTAGCTGGAATGAACTCCCCTAGTATTATGCTATAATGACTTTATTGTACTCATTACCAAAGCATATGATTTAAATAGTTGTCTATTATCAGCATAAAACAGCATCACACTTTCCCAAGTTTCTCCTTCCTATTCAGTCGGCTTGGCCCTTCAGATTAAAATTCACCTTTCAATTTCAGGTGAAAACCTCATTGCAGTGTTGCTTTCTGTGATAATTCTGCAGCATTATTTCAATCCTGTCTGTGAATATGGTCAACACATCACTTGCTTTTATGTCCCTATTGCTTAAGAATATTTTACTAAATCAAGTACTAAAACCAGTGCTTGAACTTCTTCATTAACCCATTAACTGCTCTCACTGACTTCAGGTCCACCCATCGTAATTAGGCCAAAATCCCATCCTTGAATATAATAGTGAGCACACATTTTGATATTTATGAGATTCTATTTTTGTTCAGTATAGAATTAAGTGCCTTGAGTTTAAATTTGGTCTTTCTCTTTCCTGTTCTTTGCTTGTATCAATAAGTATAATGATCTTTCATTATTAAATTTGATCTGATTGGTATTCTTCCATTAAAAGTAACAACATAATGCATTATTAGATCTACCTTCTCATTATTCATGTGTGAACAACTACCTGCAAATGTTCTCTTTCTAGATTAATTGCATATTCTTTCTCTCCATCCACAATTTCATTTATCTAGAAACAAGCCATTTCTGCTGCTTTCCGTTTTAAGAAGGATACAGCACTGATGCATGCTAATTACTTTGATTCAAAGACATTTTTATTCTGGACCATATCAGGCCAACTAAGGATTAGTGCTGTGCTAATGTGACTTTATAAATGATCTTAGGACAGATGCCTCAAGATGCCCAGTGTTGATAGGAAATCTTGAAACTCCACAATGCTGAGCAAAGCAAAACCATGCAAGTTGTACCAAAGCATGATTCTGATGCTCCAATTAAGATTTCAATTCAGACATATCACATTTATACATTTTTGCTACTTTTAAAAATAATCCAACATGTTTTTCAATCCAATCTAACATAGCTATACTGAGGCTTTAGCCAAGAATAAGTGGTGACAACCGTCTGGATATAAGAAAGAACTAGAAGTGGTAAAAGATCTGATTTCAGAAAAGGTTGCTTGTTCCATATGAGATGTGATTTATTCCTCGCTTTAAGTTCGTGTACTCTATTTTCTTCCATGTATACTGTCAGCCCCACTTTATAATGCACTGCACAGTAGCAAGGACAGTGTTTTGACTTTGTCTTTCCTATATATTGCAAAGATGATTCACAACAAACATGCAAAAGCAGAAGCAGCTTATTTACCTATTACATTAGTAGGTTCTCCTGGCCATATTGTCACAAAATCATTTACCTATCTGTGACCAAACCAACACATTTATCTGCCTGTGAGATATAATTATATAAAGTTTAATTTTTTTTCAACATTCCATATTATTATATCTCATATATAAGCAGATACACTCCTTCAAGGAAAGTATATTGGAAAGTATATTATGAAACTATATACCTTAGAAATACTTTTATCTCATTGGAGAGTGCTCTCCATCTTATATGACCTAGCATTTATATGATGTGATCTATTCTTGGAAATGTAGTAGTGATTTGCAGTTAACAAATTTTCCTTGACAGTGGCATCTTCACGCAGGAAAGGGCAAAATACTTGATACTGAGCCAGACATTCTAACACTCCAATATGACACCTGTTAAATCTTTTATTATTATCACTATTATTATTATTATTATTTTATTTTGGCATTGCAGGTTTAAAAATACTACAGATTTAGTTTACTAAGAATAAATGGACAGAGGAAAAGGTGAGGCATTTATACAGCTATGCACCTATGTAGACAAATATAGCTAAAATTATCTTTATAGAGACATATATAAATGTCAAAGGAAAATTATAGAATCCCCAAACTTGGAATTTAGTAACAACATTTCTTACTTAGTCTATTACTAAAATTATACACCTTAAATTCTCTACTTTTGTCATGACAAATTATGGAAAAAGAATTCCGTATCCTCCCAGAGAGGTAATCAGAAAAGATAAAAAACATTTCGTCTTTGTAAGAAAAGTACGTAGTCAAGTG
The DNA here is from genome assembly GCA_003342815.1 of Eudromia elegans. Classification (NCBI taxonomy): domain Eukaryota; kingdom Metazoa; phylum Chordata; class Aves; order Tinamiformes; family Tinamidae; genus Eudromia; species Eudromia elegans. The sequence continues at coordinate 1,898,630 of PTEX01000120.1, forward strand.
TGTGTACTCTTATGACTTCAATACATGTGAATTTAAAGCAAGGGAGAAATAGAGCTACTTATGAAACATATTGCTAAATAAGGGCAACTGGAAAAGGATATATGAAAAGGAAAAGATTTATTGTAAGCAGATATTTTCCCCACTCTTCTGAATTGCATATCTACTCACAATGAGCAGTAGTCTTCTGAATTAATCTTTTTACCCTACATTTACAATCAATGAAATAAAATGCAAATTTCTGTGTATGAGTGCAATGTGACAGGTGTACTGTATCCCATTCCAACACAAACATCTAAAGTTACATGAGAGGAAAATATTTACTTTAAAATAACATGGATAGTGCCTTCATGGTATGCATTTTTTTCTGTTGATTGTGAAGGGAGTCTGAGAGAGCCACACTTGATATGAATATTTGACCTGTGTCTCAGGAATTGTGAGGAGATAGGAAAACATTTTAGCGGATATTCTAACCAATTCAGTTGCCACCATATCTTCATAGTGTCACACTTGCATGTGGTTGAGTGCTTACATCTGTGTGTGTATTTAAGCTAATATGCTAACTTCTGCTGTGGATACAGAGGCCAGGTTGGTACAGATGGTACCTGAACTCCAGAGTGTCCCCTCAGACAGCTTCTAAAGTAGGGAGAAGGAACTTTCCCAAGTTCTACTTGCTCTGCTCCTCTACTGAGGGAAGAAGCAATGCTAAAAATGTAACTCTGGATCTCTGTCCTGGGGACAGATTTTCTAGGAATGCCAGAATTGCCACTCACCACTCGCATGAAACTGGGCCTTGTATATTGTGCTGCTATTTCAGTAAGTGAAACTTTACAATGTAGGCAGAAAAACTATCCTAATATCTCTATCTAACATCATTATGGAAATTCAGAAAGGTGACATTTCCCACATTAGAATATTGAAAATATTTTTGTTGAAGATACCAAAATGCTTAATTTGAACTTGTCAAGTGTAATATAATACTTTTTTAACTGAACTATGAGTGAAACTGATTTTTCTCATTAAGGTGCAACACCTGACTGGAGTTTGAACTGTGTATAGTATGTCTGTTCTATATTCTGCTTCGCCTTTCATGATACACTCAGTAATTTAGCAGTGGCAAAGCAATATCTTTTCTTGATCCCACTCCGAAAAAAAGTAACTGAGTAATTCTTAATAAAGCTTAAATACAAATTTAAATTTAATGGAAAGTTGTGTGTGGAGCAGCAAAGCTATGAGCAAGTGAAAGAAGATTTATTTTGATAAATAATTTGTAGCTATACAGACAGGCAAAGATGCAAATATTTTAATAGAATTTCTAAGAATAAAAATAGCACTATTCTCTTAATATTTTTCCAAATTTCTGAATTCTAAAAAAAGAAGTTTTAGAATAAAGATTCTTACAACATAATTACTACTTTGTCTTGGTTGGGTAAAGCTTTAGAAATACAAAAGTCAGAATACTTTTTTGCTTGTGAAACTGTATAATTATTATAAACTTTATAGAATGACAATATTACATATATATTATTTATTTAGCCCTGTAAATGATTCCTACCTTGTCATATTATGCAGAAATTGCAAGATGCAACATTATACTACAGCTGTTTAAGAATGGAAAGTGGGATTATAAAGCTGCTGCCTTGTTTCATATTTAAAAACATCCTTATCAAAATAATTTTTTCAAGGAGAAAGGTTTTAATTTAAAACTAGTCAGGGGCTCTATTTTAAAATTAATTTTATTAGTTGGTATGATTGATAAAGTCTAATTAGTTTTATCTTATTGTATTTTAATTAAGGTATTTTTGCATTTCTAGTAAAGATAAAAGTACTTTAACGAATATCAAAACATATTAATCACAGGTGAAAAAGTGCAGTGCAACTATTTTTACTGATAAATAGATTATGATATAAAGCAATGGCTAAATATCTGCACTGGTTTCCAATATAGACATATAAAGAAAAAGAAAGTAATTTAGGAAGAAGTTTTTTTTAACTATGAAGAAATTGTTGCTAAAAAATATAACTTTAAAAAGTACAAACATGAGTGTTTTTTGCCAAATTCAAACCAAAAGCATATAACTGGGTTTCATGAGTGAGCAACTGTGGCAGTATGAAACCCTGGTGATTCCAGTAAGTGACCGGGTAATTCCAGTGGTGATTCCCCTTTTTGGAACATCAGTGCCTAAGAATTATATTGCTAAAACACAAACATGAACCTTCTTTTCTCTTTCTACTGTCTCTTTTCAAAGTGAATATAATGTATGAAAAACAAAATCTTAACAGACAATTGCTTCCCAAATTTACTCATTCTGAATGAGAAGAGGCAAACGAAAATGACATTTGCATATATATGATGTAAAGAGTTTTATTAGGTCAACTCCAATGGCACCTAACTATGCTGTAAATTCAAAACTTTGTTCGATTTATTTCCTATACATAAAAAAGAAAGCCGATATATAAAATTAATCTTAAACTGAGCATACTTTCTTGATTTTCTTAAGGCTTTTTTTTTTTTTTCCCCTATGCTATTGTCATAACAAATCTGAAATTAAATTTCTCAGGTCTTGACATTGAAATAGTTCATCTTTTCCTAGTCTAACTAATTAGATGAAAATGGACAACTAAAATATGAATTTCTGAAAGAGATCTGGTCATATACCAAAATTTTGTCAAAAGTCTTTATGGCTGAGACAAGTTTATTCTGAAGGACAAATGCATGCACACTCCAAAAAATACAGATAAGGATCTTAAGATCTTCTCTTTCAAAAGTAATGACCATTAGTGGGGAGCAATAAGACATTTATCAGCAGAGCTCCTTAAAGATGAATGTTTAATCAAAGAGAGACTCCATAACAAATAGAAAGAGATAAGAAAGTCATTAGTGGGTAATCACCTTTAGCAACCTCCTACAGAATTCTGTGGGATAATTACATTAGGCAAAATTAGGACAAACCTATTAGAATGTAACCACAAAAAAATCTGCATTAAATGTGAAACTAGATTGAAACTAGATGTTTTTCACATAAAAAAAGATTCATGGAACAATTGAAATTCATTAGTGGCTTTTTTTTTTTTTTTTCATGGAATACAGACTAAAATAGACCCTAGGAGAATTTGGTGTACTAAGAACAATTATACTTTATTTAAAACTAATCAAGAATCTATCACATTCATTAATAAGGTTTCAATAATTAGTAATCATGATTATTAAAATGTGTACCTTTTTAGATTTTATTTGCTCTGCTTTTATTCTTTAGATTTTCTGGTGCTATTGGCACAGATAAAAACTATATAGTCTCAAAATATATTTTCCCTCTGTACGATTCTGCAGTTAATTAAGTTATCCTTTAATCTTTCACACAAAATGAAAAGATCTAGTTTCTCCAGTCTTATGACAAAATTTCAGTCTTCAAAATTATTCTTTCATCTATTTTTGAGCCCTTTTGAGCTCAGTTTTGGCCTAGAATTGGACCCTATTCTCATAATCTCTAATCATACCTTTCTTATCATAAATCTCTAATCTCAACTTCTCTAATCATAAGCAGGAAGAAACTATGCTTTTCTCATTCCTATAGCCTTCTGTGTACGTGTTAGAGTTTGATCACAGGATACTCTGTGAGTTTGTAATTCCATCTGAAAGTGATGCTGAGTTTTCAAAGTATTTTCACATTTCCCTGGGGAGGGGAAAGAATCTATTAAAAGATCTAGTGAAAACAGAGTTGTATCAAAAGGAAGTGTGTGCAAAACTGTAACTATCATAACTGCCTGAGAAATGAAAGCCTCAAGTTCATGTTTCCTATCTTCCTTGCTTTCATAGAACATAATTGTCCTGATGCATTTCAAAACTGGAAGATCAAGGCCTTGGATGATTGTCTAAGGTGCAAACCACTACCCTTCTGCTGTACTAAAAATCATAAAATTTAGGTAAATGTAAGTTTATACAAATTAGTGTATTAATATATTAGTGTATTAATGTATAGTCATCTCCATTTATGGGATTTGGATTTAGCCAGCTGTTTTCTAGGAAGCATGAAGGGTATACTTTTGTTTTATTAGAAAAAATAAGCTTTACCTGTAGTAAAAATGTTTTCTACATGACCATACATAAGTATACTAAATAATACTGAGAAAAGAATGGAAAAGAGTAGGAACGTATTTCCAATTATAACTATTTCCCATATAAAATTACTTTTCTTGTAACTGGCATGTGTTGGGGTGATAGAGCACTGGAACAAGTTGCCCAGAGAGGCTGTGGAATTTCCTCCTCCTGATATCTTCAAAACCTGCCTGGATGTGACCTTGTGCAACAAGCTCTAGGTGTCCCTGCCTGATGCACTAGATGATGTCTTGATGTTCCTTCCAGCCTCAACCATTCTGTGACTCTGTGATTCTGGTATGTCTGTTAATCAGGTTGTAGCATAACTGAACATATGAACTATCTATTTTTAATCAGAATTTTATTACAAGTTAAGATTTCAGTAGGAAAGCTTATGTATCCCATGTAAGATGGCAACAAATACTGCCACAAATCAGACAAAACTAACCATTCTGTTCATTGAGCTAACTTGTGATTGTGTGGAAAGATCTCAAGCTTGCCTGACATAGTTTTGTTGCTTCAAAATGTCTAAGTCTATAATATATAATATTTTAGCCTGGAGAAGAGAAGGCTGAGAGGGGACCTCATCAGTGTGTACAAATATCTCAAGGGAGGGAGCGAGGAGGATGGGGCTGGCCTCTTCTCAGTGGTAGCCAGCAATAGGACTAGAGGAAATGGCCGCAAATTGAGGCACCAAAAGTTCCACAGGAACTTGAGGAAGACCTTCTTAACAGTGAGGGTGACAGAGCACTGGAACAGGTTGCCAAGAGAGGTGGTGGAGTCTCCTTCTCTGGAGATCTTCAAAACCCGCTTGGACACCACCTTGTGCCACATGCTCTAGGAGACCCTGCGTGTGCAGGGGGGTTGGACTAGATCACCTCCGGAGGTCCCTTCCAACCTTAAGAATTCTGTGTTTCTGTGATTCTGTGATTCGGTGGTATATAATAGAGAAATTCTATTTCTTGAGCTTGTTGTATTACTCAAACATTAAGTACTTCTCTCTGAAAAGCTCATAAAATAAACTTTGTACATAAAACAGTATTCCCTGCTTTTTGATAATTCTAGCTTGAGAAAGGTAAAACGAATTGACCTACAATGCTATTTGTTAAAGCACAAGGAATACTTTGTGATTAATTAAAAAAAATAAAATCTGAGACAACTACGCTAAGCTCAATTTCCGTGTGGTTTCAAGCTTTGGTTTGGCATGATTAGTTCTATATCCCAGTTAATATTTGACAAAATCTCATCCTTTAGGGAATATCCCTTAGAATTAATGGATCCTAAATTTGCCTTTTCTTAGTTGTAGTCATATTCAACCATGCTGAACACTTGTATTTATAATTTACTCATTACTGATTTTTAGTTACGTAAATCTGATTTTATACATATTTAGAAAGAAATCTGAAATAGAATTTTAATAGGATATTGATTGGAAAATTTGCAAGTGCATATACTGAGATATATGTATATGAGCAAGACATCAAAATATTCCCAAAGGCTTTTGTTTCTATAATCACAGTCTAAAATTTAATAATCTAAACAAAGATTATAAATTGCCCAGATGAATAGACATAATGTATTCATCATTTTAAATTTAAAAGGTAACTGTATTGTAAAGGTGACTGTAGCATTTCTCTTACCTCGACAAATAGGAACTGGGAAGTCCCATGATGCTGTATTCACAGAGTTAGCTATACAAGTAAGCTGAGGATGGCCATCCAAAATGTATCCAGTTACACAGCTGTATCGGATTTTGTCTCCAACATCGAATCTTGTACCATACAAGATACCCTTTGGTGGAACTCCAGGATTACCACAGGAGCTACTCTGTAATTCTGGAAAACACAGATTAATTACTTATAATATTTTTATATTTTTATGACATATTGTGCTGAAGAATACAGCAAATGCAAATTCTGGTAATTCAAATTAAGGTAGCTAGTGTATTTTCATGTGTATTACATGACTCTCAACACTGAAAAAGCCAGTACTGGCTTAATCTATTCAACTTGTCTATCTACGTACACACAAGTAAATACAATCTGGAAAGGAACATCAGATTTTCCTGAAAGTGCAGCTAGAAACATATTCATGTATTTTTGTCATAAGTACCAAAGAAGCGATTAGAAAGGAAGGGGCCACAAAGGAAGTTGATATTTTTGTGACTGTGATTTGAGGCAAAATAGTAAGCAAAATTGCATAGAAGAATATCAGATGTGAATCGAGCAAAATTTGGAAGAATGAAAGTAGTTAGTACAGAATATTGGAAGAAGACATTAAAAAGCATAAATCTAGATCAGATCAGGAATCTGATGAATGATTTCATACTTTCTAGACGATGGGACAAAAGTGATGAGGTACAACAAACCACTGAATTCCAAGCAAATGATTGTTTGGTTTAGAAATAGTAGATCTAAGAAATGCCAAAAATCAGAGTAGGCAACTTTTATGCTGATGTGGAGCTCTCAGCCACTTAAAAGTCACAAAGAGCCCTGGTTCTGCTGCTGGTTTGATCCTGAGGAGATCAATCGGTGTTGAAATTTGTTAGCGAATGCCCACATGCCAACTTTTGGCAAATGTTTGAACAGCATCAATAGCTTGATGCTACTGCTGAGGGAGCATTTAGTTACGAACATAAAAAAAAACCAAAATTTGTACAAGTGTGGGCAAAGAGAGATTCCATAATCTCTGTGTGATTTCTTCAAAACTCCTATCAAGTATACTTGTTTGCATAGTGCTAATAGGGAAGAAGCAAATCAAGTGAAAGTGTATTCGGATGAACAGCAATTTCTATAATCTACAGAATTAAGGAAACAAGACAATATCCCGAAGAACAGGAGTGTGTTTATGTATTATATTACTTCCTTCTTTTCCTTTTAACTAATTTATTCCTCTCCATATTTGATGTGTGCATGCACACACACATACTTAATACACATAAAATTTTTATGTGCATAAATATACTATTAAATGTAGGGCTCTACAGGGCCTAGGGTCAGCTCTGGGTCATTAAGATGAAAAGAGAAACTAAGAGGGTGGAAATCCCCTTATGGGATAAATTTGACAGGTTAAGAGGCACCTTTTGACATGTTTGGATAAAGGCTTTTGGGGGTCTCGATGAATGCTTAGAAGTTTCTCCTGGAGCTCCTGGTTACCAAGTGAGCATCTAGTGGAGAGGTTGTGGGCGTCCTTTGTGAATGTCTCATGGGGAGTGGACGAAGGTCCTTTGTATGAGGATATATAAGCCACAGTACTGCTTCAATAAGGTTATAATAGATTTCAGATTAAAAAAGAAAGGAAAAAATAAATATCAAAGCAATCAGTGTAGCTCAGGAAGTATGTTATGCTTTCAAACTACCACATATTGGACTTCTGACATCAGATATGAAAAAAAAATCAACCATTATCAAAAAGATATATATATATATACATATATATTCATAATAAACTGCCTGGAATTGGGTACACAAGGATACACAAGTAAGAAGAAAGCCTGTTTCATGCAGGTCACTTGCAGGCTTATCAAAATCGTTTCTATTCTTAATATTGCTTTATTAAGCTATGTGTTTGTTCTCCAGCAAAAATCTCTTTGTCCTCAGAGCTGTTTTCAGGTGTGAAGAGACAGCACTGCAGTTGATTCCTGCATATTTTGTCTAGAAGAATGGGCCCTTTCAAGCTTTTCAAGGCCATTCCAGGTTTCTGCACCATCATGCAATGTCAAACTAGAGGTAAGAATATCTTCCTGTAATATTTCGTTATCTTATATGTCATTAATAATAATATATTAACTTGAAAACTCTGCATGTGCATAGTGCTTTTATTTTGGGCTTCTCCAAGATGATATCTTTCAGAGGGCTACATTTCCTAAGTACTCTATAGAAAGGTCACAGAATGATGCCTTGTTCTTTAAAACGTAGGATATAATGCTTAGTGGTGCCTTTAACATTAACTACCTAAAAGTGCTTGCTTTATTCTTAGTGCTGTTTCATCAAATATTACCTCCAGAAGGCAATAGGTGCTTATGAAAAAATAGTATATTTTAAAATATTAATTCTGAAGCACACTCATTTTCCAGTTACACTATATGACTCTTCTACAGAGATTACTTGTCCTTTTCTATTAACTTTTTAATAATAAGGAAGTGGTTAATACTTCCTTTAACTTCCTTTAATAACTTTAAGTTGTTACTTAAAACCTCCAAACTACTTTGTTCTTAATTCTACATAATAAAATAATTGTGTAATTTAAAATGCATTTGTTGTTTCTGTAGGCATTTTCATTTAGAACAAATAAAAGTGCACTATTGTTTTGAGCTAATTCACTTAGAATTGCATTAGTCTTTTCTTCTCTGACAAGTAGCATCTATCTTTGAGTTTATGAACTATACTTCATTATAAACCTCCAGTGGCTGTAATTAGTCACCCCTTCAGCTCCTTCAAATACTTCTTCTGGCTGAAAGTATAGGAGAAAGATGAACAATTATGATCAGTAAAATAAACAATATTCACTTTATTTCACTGTCTCTCAGAGGTAATAGTTCACTTCCAACTAACTTTCTGACATTTAAAGATAAGGATTGCTTCCTTGAGTTTCCCCTCTGTGAAGAAACACAGGAATTGCCAGAAGTGATCATAATCTTGCTCCGCTGTGCCAGACTTTAGTGATATCCTGATAGTTGACAAATGATACAAGGTGTATAAAAGTTTTACAGTTGTCACACTGTAATTTGATTGGACTTTTCCTTGTTCACATACCCTGAAAACAGGCATAACTGAAAGTTTTTTACTACCGTATTTATTGTGTCCCCTTATTCATCTCATTTTGGAAGTAAACTGTCCCAATTGTCTCAATCACTCTGCAGGTGAGAATTTTCTTTGTCCCAGATTTATTTTCCATTTGTCTCTGAAATCCTTCCAGCTCAACTAGGACAAACCAAATTAAAAAAACCCCATAGCTTGTAAAGATTTCTCAATTATTTTCAGTTTAAATTAGGACAAAATCTGATGCTTGCTGGATTTCCTATTAATAGCCTAATAAGACGGCCAAAATTTGTTTGAAACAGCAAGAACGTCTTTTCTGAACTGAAGTATATATATTTTTACAATATCGTAGTTGCTGATTAGAACTGGAAGCCTCTGATTTCTTTGTTTAAAGCAGTCTGTAGCACTGAACGACTCATTTGCTAGGTTATCTTGGGATTATATCTGAACTCTAAAAGAATTACCCCAGAAACTTAGAGACTCAGCTGTAGAGCCAAGGCTTTGAATTCCAGTCAAGTTCTCCAGCTCCCTAACAGCAGAGTTCCCAGAGCTACCAGATTCTCATCCATAAGAGAAGGAATAAAAACACTAGAGTTCTGTAAAGTTTGAAAGCAAGAGGTCTCTAGAAGCTGAGAGAAAATAAGAACTGTGTTTCTGTGAAATGCAAAAATTCTTATGAACCCAAAATTAAGAAAAAAAAATCACTTGAGAAATGGACTTTTTTTGAAAAAAAAATATAGATTTTCTTAACCATCTTAAAATTCCTTCGGACTTAAATTCCTGCATTTTATCTCTCAAGAATTAATAAGATTTATGGACTGTCTTAAAATATATATTCCATATAAAAGAAAACTAAAATCTATATATTCCATTGCATTCAAGTCACAGTAGTGAAAGGAAATATAGCCTAGATGTTTATATAGCAATTTTTGGCAGCTATGTAAAGTCAAAAATATTCTTGTTATATTGAGATATATTAAAATATATACAGTATAAATATATATAAAAATATATATTTAAAAATTGTATAAAAAATATTTCCAAAGAAACTATTGCTATGGCATGTAGGCTTTTAGCACAGCAGCACAGCTTGAATCACATGATGCAACTCTTTTGAGAAATTCTCCTTCGCGTTACTATAGGAAACTGTAACATTTGTGAGTTTCCATTAAGGCAACCTCTTCAGAAGCCCTGCTTATTAAACTTCAACAGACAATGAAATCCAAGTATAAAATATAATTAGACATAAAGAAATATAACATGAAAAAGAGAAACGGATGGAAAAACTAATAACTATAAACATAACTAATAATCTGAATAAAAATCAGAAAAAAATTTCCTACTTTTATTTTCAAATTAAACATTATATCTTTTGGATAATTTATACAAATGTTCTCCTTCATTACGCAAATATAAAAATGGAACATTTACTTTATTAGTCTGTGCATGCCACAATACTACGAGAAAACCCTATTCAATAGGCATTAGATGTCATTCAGCTCAACTCTCTCAACACAAATGTGAACTTTGTAACATTTTTCAAAAAAATGGTTTATTTTTCAGAAATATCACTTATGTTGAACTAACAGACAAACAAGGATGTGATTTTTAGAAGTTACCTTCTATCAGTGTTCATCCAAGGTCCCCAGACACAAATCATGATAGTAATGATGACTTAGCATGAGTTCGAAAATTTTAAGTTTAAATTCAAGGTTACAATTTCTAGTCAGTTTAAAGCTAACTCATTTATGCTCACATTAGCTGGAGCAACATACATACATGATATGGACATATATATTGTTCAGCAACACCAAATCATTTTTTGAAATTAATATTCCACCTGAAAGACAGCTATGTAATTGTTTTTTGGTCCTCTATACATGATGATAAAACACTAAGATCAAAATACCCTTTGATGCTTTTCAATGAGATTCTATTCTATATTCAAGCTTCATTTTGCTAGCTAACTCCTATTAATGTCAATGCAAATTATGTTCAAAAACTGGGTAAAATGTGTTACTAAGAGATTTTCCTATTAAGAATGGACACATATCTTTAAAGACTTTAATTAGCAAAAAATCAGCCACATATAAATACTAATTAATAAACAATTCAAATTAAATCATGCTAAATATAATCTTTACTGACAAAAATTTGAAAACAAAGCTGTCTAAGTCAGGCTCTCTCAGAATTCACTCAAGAAGCTGATCATAGTCAGATGTGCAAATTAAAATTCTACTTGTTCAGATTTTAGCTCATGGAAATTCCCTCTGATGTTATTTATAGTCAGGAATAACACCTGTCATCCTAAACCTGTTTAAATAATAATCACACATACCATTTATAATATTATGTCAAAATATTGCAAAAATGTATTATAAAAATTTCCAAAAACATATCTGTAAATATTCCACTCATTCAGGACATAGTTTGGGTCATTACAACATGATACTCAGCTTAATAGAAACTGTTTTTATTTTTTTCTACTGACGATTATTCTTCTTAAGAGATTAAATGATTAAATATATTATAAATTCAGAAACACAATGAAATGCTTTTTTTTTTTTTTTTTTACATTCTGAACCCATAGCTTTATCACAAATGTTATTCATAGCTATTACACACCATTTTTCATTACCTATAGTAGTGTTTGTTTCAACATTTTCAAGTATCAAGTAGCTATTTCACTCCTGCACGCTGCCTTAGGCAAGGAAATAGGTTCTCTGCAGACAAACCTCATTATGGGTCAGGGAAACGGCCATTTGAGGGAACCCTCCAATGTTAATCAGGGTAAGACTTCTCTGGAAATACTACAGAAACTCTGTGCAAGAGCAGACCTTGAAAAAGCAACGCATGCATAGCCTGTCTTACTGTCAAGCAATGGTACTTTTGTGTTGCAGACTTGAGAATGATTTCAGAAGTGCTGGATATAGTATTTGTGAGTATAAAGGAGAGCTATAAATTCCCAGCAGTCCTCAAATAGTACCAGGGCAGACACGTTTGTAACAAAATGAAGTCACTTGAAATTCAGTTGTTCAAAATTCATTTATATCAGATCTTAGTTGCAATATGTTTTGTAAAGATTTTGTAAACTAAAAAAAAAGGTTCTTAAACACACAGTTTCTGTCCCATAATTCTAAATAATTTTGGGGTTTTTTGCTTCAGTCCTCTACATTTTTTTGGACATAAAAATAATAATGGTCAGCATTCACTTACAAAAGGGCGAGAAGAATTCACTAATCAGGACAGAAATACTTTCACTTTTCAAGTGACTGCTATGCCCAAGACCAATCAAGCATTCATCTATAGACATAGCATTTTTCTGTTTAAGATACTATAATTTTTGCCTTTGTTATTTAATCCCGCATAAATCTAGTGTGACTAAAAAAAACTGTACCTATTATAAAATGTTTGCGCCAAATGCGCCAGGAGGTTGCAAATAGTTTGTGTCAGAGACACCACTCAAAAGTAAGTGAAAGGTGAGTCATACTTGATGTTTGAAAGTTGTTGGGTTTTCTTCTTACTGAAAAATGCTACCTAGTCTGTAACCTGACACAGGCAGTATGTGAACTTTTGAGATTCAAGATGCCAGAATTAGGCAGCCCTGAAGTACATATCTGTCAGATTACAATTATATTATTAGTTCAGTGTATGAAATCATAAATTGCATACAATCTGCCAATAATAATATATGTCAATAGGAATATATAGTACAAGTTGCAGTGCAGAAGCAACAGTATTTGTCTTTCTAATATTCTTCAAAGGATTGATAGATAACGCTATTTTACATATTTTGGCTTCATTTCCTTTTCAAATACACATCAACTGAATATTCCAATTTTTTTCAATATAGTTTCACAATTCTCCCACTTCTCCCCATTTGCAGTTTACCAATTGAACATCATTTTTCAAAGAAGTCTTACTTGTGTACTACAGGCTGTTCCAGTAAAATCAAAACAAAGATGTGGTAGGGATTAGGTAACTAAAATGAATTCAGGCATAAATGGAAACCTGTATGCTTTTCTTGATGTTATTATCATATCCGAAGCGCATACACATACCAACACATGACATTCATCCACATTTTCTACATAGATTTTAGTGGTGACAGCAGGATTGGTGTCTCCAATTGCCTGGGAAGCAAAGTCTACAACTATCATTCCCCAAAACGGTTTGTGATATTCTCGGAGTTTATGCAATTTTCACCCTTCAACAGAAATCATTTGCCCATTCAATAGCAATGATTCCAAGTCTGATACTAAAGCTTCTTATTTTTTTTAATACATGAATATCTAAGTAGTACATTAAGTGCAGAAACGTCTATGAATCACAGAGCAAAGAAAGAAAAATGCTTTGAAATTTCTACCATAAGCTATGCAGATTTAGAAAAACAGAGAGTAAATGAGATCATCAAGAAAAAGCCAAGTCTCTCTGTTGTGATAATTCAACAATAAAATCTTTAGTAGCAACTTGAAGAGGAAAAGTGAAAGGAAAATAGAAGGTGAGGAAGAGCTTAATATTTAGAAAGAAGTTTCTTATTCTGACAGCATGAGAGTGAATATGTGTATTCTGAAGTTTCTCTTTTTTTTTTTGTTAACTACATATCCAAAATTATATTTTATTCTTCTAATCTTTTCCTACTTTCTGAGGATACCCTAAATCCAGCGTTCCAGATGTGGTTCCATCAGGAAAAAAAAGTAATGAAAAGACAGTATACATTCTTATTTGCTTGTTTATATGTTGATTTGAAAGGATTATCTGTAATAATGGGATATAGCATCAATATAGTTTTCAAATGTCAAAGCTATTGAGCCAAATGATTAAATTTTTAGGGGAAAAAATGGAAAAAATAAGACTATCTGTTTTAGTATTTTTTTTTTCCCGTGATAAAAATAATCACATAATTGATTACTCAAAAAAAAAATCAGGAAAGAAAAGCCAAAGAATATTAATATTAATATTCTGTTTTCTCTTCATAGGCTTAGCAAACAAAAATATTACTTTTAAATTCCAGCATTCAAGGTTTTTCTTAGTGAATTGCAATTTTTTTACCATTTTTTATATATAAGAACTCTTATTCTGTCTTACAAGTTTTAAAGCATTCTACATATTAAGTGGAATGGAAAGCCTTGGTTCTGTAACTGCATCCACATGACCACAACTTGTGTTTGTGGTTATTCTTTGATTTCCTGAGATTGCTCACTTCAAGGTACAAGCACAGAATCAGGAGCTGACCTTCTGAAATTCCTGTTTGCTTGCAATAGTTTGAGAATTAGGGAAAACCTATTTCTCTTAAAGAACACAAAGTAAAATACAGGTATTGTTTTCTTCTATTCTTAATTGCAGATCATTTATATACAAATATATTTGCAATAGAACCTCACTAAGGGTCTCTACTGTTCAATAAAGATAACACATTTAATTACATTGCATAGTTTCTAAACAGTGTTTTAATGAATGAAAAAAATTTGCTTTTTCTTGCCTTTGAAATTATTGACAGGTAATAAATGGCAGAGAAACCCAATTATCTAAAGTAAACACATTGATTAATATGAAAGTGTCTTTTTTAAAATGTAATTATCCTGGAGAAACATTAAATGTATATTTATACAAACTTATACCAAATTTAATTCTGTTGCTAAGTAAACTGAAATAGTCATTGCACTTGCCTTCTCTGTAAGTAGCACAAGAATGTTTCTATTCATACAGTGCTCTATGATGTTATGGGATTTAGTTTGCTTTTAGAAAGGTTTTTCCTCTATAATTTTAGATGGAATTATTATTCCCTCTCAAATCTGTACCACAGTTCCTTTTCAAACCCAGTTCCTTTTCATTTTTTGATAGAATTAATATATCCTTGCTCTGTTTAGTAACAAAGCATCTTAAACAGCCTTCCTAGATGTTATCAAACTCTTCACACGTCTCTTCCTTCTATAGCACAAAATATTAAAAAAAAAAATCAAAAACATATTCCAAAGCATACATTCAACAAAGCCCAGAGGTAACTCAGTGCACAGCTTATGAACTGTTGACATAATATCCCCTCTACAATCTACATCATACAAAACACTGGCCGCTGCACAACAGGTATATTTGTGGTTATGAAACGTGTGCCTTTGTTAAGGCAAGACTATCCTACTGTAGTTACTCTTCTAGATGTCCTGATCATATCCTTTCAACAGAGCATCTTCAGAAAACACAAAATGCTTTTATAAGACTTAAGGTCTCAGCATTTGTTCTCTAAGAACACAAACTTGCTTGCAAAGTATTTTCTTGAATGCTTCAGAATGTGCCTGTATGCTTTTTGGACAGCATATGCATTTGATGCTGCTTATTCAATTAGTGCATAGGTGTCATGAATATGTATTCATATTTCAAAAGGGTAAATTTGGGATAATTATATATAAATGTAAATTTGAAATAAAACATTGTGTCTCATATACAACTTCTCTTATTGTGAATCAAAACATTTATGTCTAAATTCTAATCATATAATCTCCACTTGATATTCCACTTGGATGGAAGCATTATCTCCTCTCTTTACATTACTTGATAATCATATACATATAATTATATTTATCATATATAGAATATAATTGCCTTCAGAATATATTTAGAAACATTGCCAAAAAATGAAGCAATAAAAAAATGTAGTTTATGATTCTATAATTTCAAGTGTATAGATAATAATAGGTAAGCAATTTTGTTTTGTTCATCATAGTGTACATTATATTACTCAGAAATATATCAGAACTGGAAATCTTACATAATAAATTCCTATTCTCAGAGTCATTTTTTCTAATCATGGTCACATCACATTTCAACATCTGAACAAGATGGCTACCTAATAGAGTCCTTTTTTAATAGAGAAGTATTTTCATCTTAGGGTTTTTTTTTTTTTTTTAATTGAAAATGGGCAGACAATTAAGACATTTCAAAATATTGGGTAAAGGATATATCTATTACTATGTCTTGAATTGTACTTACCCTGATCATTTTGAAGTGCTGAATTACATTATCGCCTAATTACTCTACCGTGCATGTGAAATAATACAGCATTACTGATCTTGTCCAAACTGCTTATATGATGATTCATTAACCGGGAAAGACAGCGTAATCAAATTAATGTATAATAATATGCATAAATAAACATCTGCCATAGGCCATTCATCAAGAGCAAGCAGAAGACATTTGAATAACTTATGGTCCATGAAACTTTGTTCTATAACTCTATGTTGAGCTATGTGCCCCTCATATTATCCCTTCCATGAAAGCCAGCCTTCCACACAGGAGGAAAAGCATACTCCAACTTTCCAGACACAAGGGCAACAAGACCACTTTTCCCATCTATTCCACCATCCTTTTCACTATTGACTTTAGCCAGGATTCCCAGATGTCATTCACCTTGAAAACAGTATGCTCTAACGGTTAGAGAATTTCAGATTTAGTATGCAACTTTTCTTTTGCAAGAGTTAACACTATCATTGATAATCAGCACTGTATTATCACCTTTGCTGCATGGACTTCTAACTTTCTCAGAGAACAACCCCTGAGCCTCAAAATTTTTATGCTTTGCCTCACACTGGAGGCAGGTTTCCTGACACATCTAAGAAAATATCTTCATATTTCGCAGGCAAGACAGAATGAAAATAGTGTATTTTTTTCTGATGAAATATGTGATTTACTTATGCAGTATTGATTTGAAATGACTGGAAAAAAAAGCGTTATTAAGGAAAATATGTGAAGAATTTCGTATAAGCAAGCATCATTCAGTATAAAGGGAATTGTACAAAATTGACTAAATAGTGCCTCATGGCCATTTCTTCTTTCTAATAGTGCAAAAGTTAATATGATAGTACAATTAATTCAGTATGATACTGCCTCTGAAGGGTGGACTGGTTTTGTTTGGATTTTTTGTGTTTCTTTGGTTTTAAATAAGCACTTTTTTCATTTTGGTGGAAAGGTAAAAATGATCAATATTTCAGTTTGAAATCCTCTTTTTTTTTTCCCTGAAGATTATAAGGAAACATGGAAAAAAAAGACATAGAGAAATATACAATTTTTGTTTTGAATTTCTCAGCAAGTTTAGAAAGAAAGTACTTTGATTCAGGAAGTCTGTTTCCATCAGACATATTTGTGACAGAATTGGAGCACTTTGGAATTAATGTTGACTTGGTTATCAGATATTTACTGTGTTAATGCACTGGCTAGAATTAAATAGAGATCTGTAGATTAAAAACAAAAAAAAGTGGGTTGGAGGCAAGAAAAAGAATAGAAAGACACATGTCCAATCTAAGAATATGAGTCTAAGCATCCTGTTTCCCATATTCAGTTGCAGTAATTTTGTCAGTTAAGATTGGATGCAAATGATGACTTTGCTAACAAGTAGCTATTTTGTATAAGAAAAAGAAAACACTAATTTTGCTTTTTGTTTTTGTTTAGAAATTGTACCCAATCAAACTAACAGACACATGATACTACCGCCTAACTGAGTTATAGTGTGGATGTGGTTTCTATAGTGTCAACTCAAAGAAAACAAAAAATGCCTTCATTGTGAGATAGTTCGCTTTTTTCCCCTGCAGATTTGCTGTATTAAGAAGGGTGAAAATGGAGAAATTATCTATAAGTAGTATGCTTATATTAGCTCAAGCTTTTGAATCTATTAGATTTCTCTGTCTCTACAGTGGTCTCTTCCTGTTGCAGAACTGCAGTTCCGCAGAGTTCTGTGTAATGGTGCTCGGTAAAAACCCTGACAGCCACCCTATATGTATATATGTGTATATGTATATATGTATATAGTTCTGTATGTATTCCTGTTTCTGTTATTGAGTGCACGACATGTATAGCTGTCAATCACTCTGCCCTCCAGTGACCCCAGTGAGGTGGGGGCCAGCGGCTCCTGGGGAACCTTCTGGAGTCTCCAGGCAGATTGAGAGTCACAGCCAACCTGAGCAGAGAGAAGCTGCCAGAACAGCGCCTTCATCCAATCAGGACGATCTGTGGGGGTGTGGGCGGCTATATATGCCAGTGTGCACCCAAATAAATGGTTCCGGTTCTGATTGACTCATGCGTGTGTATCTGTGTGTGCTAGGAGCCCCGTCCGTCCGTCCGTCCGTCCGTGCGTGGTGTGTGGGTCGGATCACGACTGGGCCCTGCTCGTGCTCTGCGACCAGCCAGTCTCCCTGGAGCCATTGCCAGGTAGCAGCTTTCGGGTGACCACTGGTGCGGCCAGGCCAAGCCCCCGTTGCGTTATCTTCCATTTTAAAACTTTCACGAAGTCCTAAATTGCTCAGCCTTCTCTCACACTAACAACCTCAGTATAATACAGGCTTAAAGCAAATTTTCAGAGGCAATTAACATCTTCCATAAGAAAAAAACAAACACACAATCTGTTAGCTAGAACTAGCACTGGTATTTCTACTTTCCTGTGCTGTTTTTCCAAGAGGATTTAAGCATAATCTCTGCAGCTCTGATCGATAGAATCAAATATTATAGTAGGAAGATAACAAAATTGAAATATATCAGCTGTAAAAAATGAGACAAATTGAATATTAGCTTTTTGAATTTATATTGTGATCCTTATTTTAGTCACAGCTATAAGCAGCATTTTTCAACATAATCATAGAGCAATTTTCAAGGCTAATCTCTGTGCTGTGGTTTTACAGTAAATCCAGAATCAGTCAGAGCTGGAGAATAAAAATATTCACTTTTTTTACAGTTTTTCATTTGTTCTATAAAACAAAGAGTGTTTTGAAACACACAATGATTTAATAACATCAAGAATTACAACCTCCCTTAATAGCTGCTTCATAAAGAATGATATTTAGCAGTGTTATCTTTGCTGATAAAACTAAAACCCTCTTTTCCTATATTAAAATTTATAACATAGTAATTAAATTCTTTGAGTTATCTAGTTGTATTTGAACAAAGCTTTACATATATGGATGAGCAGTCAAGCTCCAGATGACTAAGGACTTACTGCTTTTATTGATGAAGATTGATTACTATGAATTTCTAAGTAAAGAAAACAAACTTATTAAAGAATTTCTAACTTGTAAGAACTTTTTCCTTAATTTCCTATGTTTCTGTATATTTGTTCAAAATGATTGTATTTAGATAATTATTTTGGACTTAATAACAATGAGAGAAATATCTCAATTTGTCATAGGTTGTTTTCTGGATATAGTCAAGCTGAATATATTTTTGGTTACCCGGTGTAAAAATGGAGTGTAAGAATTTGCCTTAAAAGGTATTCTCATTTTGCCATACTATTTCTTGCTTCATTTTTTTCATGATAACAGGCTTGTGATGGTAATAAAAATGCAAGATACTCTGAAGAACTGGTAAAGAATATGATGGCACCTGTACCACTGGTGGTTCTCCAAAAACGAGTGCTGTAGTCAAAATTCAGGTCCTCTGTCTCATGCCTAAAACTAGAACTGCTAATACCAGCAGTGACCACTTTTGTAACTTATTTCTGTAACTACAACCATTTCCACTCTGTGCATGTCAGGTTACCAAAAAAACAATGAAGTGATCTTCATCGCCTCAGATTCAGGCCACAGAGCAAGTTTTTCTTTTAACCAGGAATTAAAATTGACATCAGGCATCCTCAAACATATAGCAACCATACATCAACTACTGGAAATCGAACTACATCAGTTCCTAGTAATATTCTTTTGTAGGTGCTGGTTTTTTAGTCCTTTACTTTAAAAATAATTCTATTTTTCAAATCAGCCTTGCGGATAATTACATTGCTGATAATTACATATTTTCCCATTAGCAATGTAATACCTTTTGTATATTTCTACAATCTAAAATTATTTAATTCATAGGATTTTGTTTGCTACAGGAAGACAAAGCATCTCCTTTCCCTTAACAACTGGGATGCGCACACACTATACATGGTATATGTAACAGATGTGCTTCACAATACACATTTCCCTTTAAACATAAGCAGGTTAGAACTTTTTCTCAACAAGATATAATGTGCAAAGAAAACAACAGGGGGGAAAAAAATCCCATTTTGTGAAATCAAAAGAATCCTCAAATCCATATGTTTCACCTATTATTCTTCTTGATTATCTATTTTCTACTGCAAAAAACTCACTAGCTTCAGGCCATTTCAGACGATTTTGAATGATCTGAGTAATCAGTTTCCAAAATATAACATAAAGTAGAAGATGATGACATGATCATTGACATTTTGGAGAGAACGGTGGGTTGTTTGGGGCTGGTTTTTGTTTGTTTATTTGTTTGTTTTATCAAAAAGAACATTGATTCCTTTATTTCTTGGGGAGAGTACTGCTTACTTAATGACCATTTTTATATCTGTGGTGCTGATCGTATAAGCAATTTTTTTAAATTAAGCTGCCTTTGGGACAACAAGCAGAAGCTTTAGTGTCTAATGATTAGACAAGTAGCAACTGAAGCTACCAAAAGAAAAGTTTAGACTAGTTCCAGTTCCCTATGAATTAGGCATTAATTTCATAATTTTCATCCAAAAAATGAAAAATAGAATTATTAAATAACAAATAATTCTTTTGAAGTTGTCTGAAGCACAAGAAGTTGTGATTGACACAGAAAAAAGTATAGTTGTCCAGAGAGCCCTTCAAACTATTTAGTATTTCATCCATTCTTTTTTATAGTTCCTGCTCTATTTTACTACTTCTTCAAGAATGAGTTTTGTAGATTATATTCTCCCTGACTCTGGTAACACTACCTCATAACCAGAACAAATATATTCCTTGTACTGTATCATGGGTACTACGAGAAAACTTAAATACAGAAAAACATAGTAGGTTTGGTGCTGGCAGCGGAATCACTGGAACCACAGGAGAATCTAATTCAGTTCAGAGGTACAATGAGAAGCCATTATCGTGAAAGCACAAATCCATTTCCACAGCTAGGAAAGGTATAGGCACTGCCTGGCAACATGATGAAACCTGTGGAAAGCATCACAGGCCTTTTCTGGACTAGAATCTTTGAGAAGTTCAAGTATTTTCCTGTTTCCTAGCGAGTCTCACTAAGCCTGCGTTGTCTGGTGTCATATTGAAGCAAAGAAGTAAGTGCTGCAAACAGCACTTTATCAGGATTAAAGATCCACTCTAAAAGTGCTAGATATCATAAAGTGTCTCAGAACTTTCATACAGAAGTTAATATAAAAATACAGAACAATGGTAAATAATGGAAAATGCCAGAGAAACTTGTTAAATACATCAAAAAAAAAAAAAAGGTAGTCCACTGCACAATACGTCAAAGAAAAGTCATTCTTCAAACTAATTAGTAAATACTAATATTCTAAATAACCTGTAACAAAATTTTTAAAAGTAAATATTTCTGAAGGGCAAAAGCAGTTCTGAAGAATCATTTCATAAAGTGAAAAGCTTTACACTACATCATCATAAGCAGATTCAGTTAATCTTTTAAAATGACTATATTATGTGCATTAAATGCATTCAGATTTGGGTCTGTATTAATAGCACTATAAATACATGCGTCATGCATTGCTATATGATTATATTTTTTTTTTCATTAAAAGAACTATATCCTATCAATCACTTTGCCCATTTCTTAAAAGGATTGAAGAAGATTAAAGCGATTTTTAAAGATACTTCTAGTGATAACTGTATCTTCCTAGAATTCAGAGTTACAATTTGCTTTTTACTCCATTCAGAGCTTACCCAGGGGTTTGCCTCACTTTGCACTTGGCTTTCCAGTTGTCTTGCTTTCAAAAACACTTAATTTGATCAAAATATACTTGCTTTTTCATTCCAGTAATACCATTTAATTGTTCTCCTTTAAAGTGTTTTATACTGCATGGTTCACTGAAGATTTCATGAAGTTGATATATCCTTATTCTTCTTCTAGACTTTGTTACTCTTGAATGTTTTAACTGAGCAGTTCTGTCTTGAAATCACTGATAAAACATAATATTTAAATGAACTACATTATCAGGGCATTGTATCTTGGGTTAGGAAATTAATACATTTTCTTTCAAAATAGCTTGGCAGAATTAATTACTCGTATTTGGACAGGATGTTAGATTAAATGCTTGTATTGGTAGGAAAGCACAGAAAGATTTGTAGAGGCTTTCTAGGAAACTATTTTCTAAATCTGTTTTTCATATTAAAGGTTATCATTGCTCAATTATCACAATAATTAAGCCATTCCATGATTTTGTACTATCTCTAAGGAAAAATTACTAGAAGAAAAAAGTCTTACTAGACAGAATTATGTCAAACACTTCTTCTAGCAGCAATCTGTGAGTCTCTAGAGATTTTGCATATAAACTGAGCCACCCAAAGACTTGATATCACCAGATAACTCTTTCCACTGCAACCTCCTCTCTATCATACCAGTGCAGGACATCACCCCATGAAACATCCTACAACCAACCAATTTCCAGGCTATATTTTTTTCTCATTTACTATTGCATGTGAATACTTATCTGCTCTAATTATTCATAATGCTAAACAGTAATGTGAAGGTCTCAGCAATACTGTAGTAAATTTGAACATAAACATATTGATTTCAAACTTGGGCTGATGCTCCTGCGTGTAAGTTAAATTACTATGAACAGAATCACTGACTTGTGGAATACCTTACATTTATATCAATTCAAAATGAAGCTAGATTTTCATAGAATCATAGAATCATTATGGTTGGAAAAGACCTTCAAGGTCATTGAGTCCAACCATAAACCCTCAACATAATACCTGTTAAACCATGTCCCCAAGTGCCTCACCTACACTTTTCTTGAACACTGCCAGGGATGGTGACTCCACCACTTCCCTGGGCAGCCTGTTTCAATGCTTTCCATGCAGAAATTTTTCCAAATATCTAACCTGAATCGCCCCTAGTTTAACTTGAGGTCATTTGCTCTTGTCCTATTTTCGGTAGTTATTTTGGAGAAGAAATTGAATCCCACCTCACTACAGCCTCATCTTGGGTAGTTGTAGGGAGCGATGTCACCCTCAAGCCTCTTTTCCTACCTAAATAATACCAACTCCCTTAGCAACTCCGTATAAGATCTGTACTCCAGACCCTTCACCAGCTTTGTTGCCCTTCTTTGGGCACGCTCCAGCACCTCAGTGTCTTTCTTGTAGAGAGAGGCCTGTAGTGACTGTATATTTTAGAGATTAAAAGGAGGTAGTAAATTAACATAGAGATCCTCAGACCCGCCTGGATGCCACCCTGTGCCACATGCTCTAGACATCCCTACTTGAACAGAGGAGATGGACTAGATGATCTCTAGAGGTCCCTTCTAACCTCAACCATTCTGTGATTTTCTGATTATGTTATCTGTCACTGTGTGAATTAACAAATGCAAATTTGATATTACAAATGACATGTCACTAAAATCCTCAAACTTGGGTTTGTTACACCTGAGATCAACTGATTTTGGGTATATTTTAAGATGCCATATGATAGCTTTATATATAATAACAGATTTTGAAATAAAAGAGCTATCCACAATGCTACAAAGTTGGTAGTCAATGAAAACAGTTTATTCCACAGATCTTAACAAATGATTATTTTTTTCTTTTTTCCTGATATGATTTTGAAATTGATAATAATTTATCTCAAAAACTGTTTTGAGGATAAATCTAATGAAGATTTAAGAATCAAAAACTTGCCATGCGCTCTGCTGCCACACTACAATTTTAAATGTCCAGTTTCCCAAGGGAAGAATCAAAAAATCTGCATTTCAGGTCTTATTACCGCATCTTCAACAACAAAAGAGCTAAGTGTTAAAGAATTATAGTTCACAGAGAAGGTGTTAAGCATGGAACAACACAGAATTAGCTTGCTGGAAAAATTAAGCACAAGATGAATTTTTAATTCATGTCACCTGGGAGGCTGAGACTGCAGGTTGAGGTGTGTGCAGGAAAAGGAATAGGCCAGCAAACGTACTGTCACTCTGGGGACAGTGGCAAGACATGATTCAAATCCTGATGGCCAAAGTTTCTTCCAAAACACAACAGCCTCATCCATAATGTTTAAATCTATACAATTTCCCATATCTTGCCTGTGAGTCATCTGAGGGCACAAACTGACAGAGGTCAGAAACATGCCAGGGAATAAGCTGATAATAAAATGACAGAGATCATCTTCGAGGGCTCACAACCATACTGCATGCACATGCCGTTTACTAGTGCCTACACAACTTAAGTGATTAAATCGGTGCTTCACAAATTACTTTCCATCTGCTCTAAAGAGATTCCTTCTTAATTATAAACTCTGTAACTATCCCCATGATGATTTCATCTGGGGTTCCTTTTATTTTTGATTTTGATGCAGTAATAAGTGGAAGATGTAATGTGGGTGGAGAAAAAACATTCTCTAAGAGGGACATTCCGAAGGCAACTCTCAGGAATTGCTGTTAATAACAGTAAAAGCAGAAAACAGGCCCCTACTGTAAATGTTTGAAATAGAATTAAAGTATCTGACTATCTTTCCAGCTAGCTTAAACTTATTCAACATATGACTAATCTTAGCTACTTCTTTTAATTTTAATTAGGTGATATTATATTAGCATTGAATATTTGTGTTTTATTAAAAAGAAAATAACAAAACACACACAAAAAAATTGCAAAAACTCAGTATCTAAGTTTCAACAGGGCTGTCAACCAGCAACTCATTTTCCCATTACTAGTTTAATAAACAACTGATTTAAAATTAATTGAAGTGCTCATCACAAAATAAGTTTTAATAGGGTTGTCAACCAGCAACTCATCTTCCCATGACCAGTTTAACAAACAACTAATGATTTAAAATTAATTAAGGCTCTCATAACTTCTTTTTTCCCTCCCTCTAAGGACCATAGTACATTTCCTTTGAAGTCTCACAAAGTGTTGGGAAGAAAGGAAAAAAAGAATACAAAATACAGTGGAGATTAACATGAAGGTCACACAGTTTATACTATTTTTAATACGAATATGTACCATGAATGCAAGCTAAAATGAATTTCCCAGTATCAACTCTCAAGAATTCTCAAAAGAAATCTTGATAGGTAATTTCCTCTTCTTTATATTGTGAAAGTTTTGGATTCAGCTGTGATGTCAATACGGCCTGAGTTACAGGGAAAACAAGTCTCTTGGAGAACATTACCAGCCCCAAAGAAGCCATTAGGAAGGCTGGACAATCTCTGCCTCAGCCAAAGGTGAGTATGCCATAATAGTTCATTTCAACTACAGTAGATTGCCAGGCCGTAACTAGCAAAACTGACATTAATATTGCTCAATGGAGCAATAGTTGAAGTAAATAATCCTACTGTCCTGAAGTAGGGCATATGAATCATTCATAACAGTTTTAAATATTACCATTGTGTAAAAGCAAAACAAAATGTAGCTAGCCAAATGTAGCAACAGAAAGCAAAAACAAACAGAACTAAGTTTTTCAAGAAAACACATGATTGTATTAATTGCAGTCATCTATAATCTAGATATCTATGAACTGCTCATCTAAATGCTATTTGAAACTGGAACCTTTAGAGTGTACTTAATCAGCTTAATGAAATACATTAGGTTTAGACTGAGACTCTAAAACAGGTCAAGAGACTTTTTTCTTTATCTATTGTAAAAGAAGTATAGAGTAATTAGCTCACCTATAGATGTCAAATCGAAAACATATGTGATCAAAAGAGTTTGTTTAACCCTACCTGTATTCTATTCTGTAATATTGCTTATATTATTTACGAAAACTAAAATATAAAGATTAACTCTTATCCAAGCTATTTTGTGTTTTTCTTTTCCACAGATCAAACATTTCATTCACACATGAACTCTTTCTGCAAATAATGCAGGATTTAAAATTTTCAAAGATGAAATCCAAATACTTGTTCCAGCCATGCATATCACAGAACAGATTAGAAATCTTCTGAGTATCTCCATCTATAATAGTATAATCGTATTACATGATTTTTTTTAATCTATGTTAAATTAAAAGTAACTGTACTGTGTCTCATATATTTAGATATACAGTCTTAGTCTTCATCTGTTATTTCTGTTGGAAGTTGATTTTATTACTTTGTCAAGCTTCAGAATTTGCTTTGACCTTTTATCATGTCTTGACATGGATGAAAGTTTGTACACTTAGAAAAGGGAACGTATCTATTGGACATAATGCAAGATATTTGGAAAAACATGACCTGAATAGCCAATGTAAGGACTTCAGTGACCAAAATAAACACAGTTCCTTAGGATTACTGACTTTTTATAAAGGTAAAGCAAAGCTTTTAATTTTGTGTGAGCACTGAACTTTTAACATATACATGAGTAAGAAATGATACATTCCCTATGAAATAACAATAAAGTAACAAAATAACAAACAACAAAAAAGTAAAAGTGTGTTCTTAAAAAAGTAAAAAACACAACATATATCATTCTGTTCTCCCATTATATTCTCCTTCTATCAGTACTGTTTTTTGAATAATTGAACCTGAAGTCAGAACAGAGCACAAATGCGATCTAGCTCATTTTATCTCCCCTTTTTATAAAAAAACCTCAAATACATGTAGAGAATTGTTTTCATTTTATGTATACATGTTTTTTACATATATTTAACTTATGATATTGTTGGCTGGGTTTCTCTATAGCATAAATTAGACACAATGCCTGTGTCAGGATAATTAGGCCATGATCATGCCTTCAAATCACCCATACAATTCACATTAATGTAATTGGGATCTGTACAAATGAAGTCAGGCAAGAAGTTACTGAAAGTCCTGTAGCCCTCTGGAGTATTGTCAAGCTGCCAGATTGCATGAGAGGATAATGCCTTGTTTTCAGTGTTCTGTGAAGGAGCTGATAATTTGAGGTTAAAAGCAGACTTTTTTTCCATCATGATGACTGCCAAATGTTCAAACGTAGCTTTTGTCTAAACCAAATCTATCATCATTTGGTCATCCTAATGTATGTCAATCTTTCCAAATCAGAAGATAAATGTTGCCCTTGCCCTCACTTACACTTTATAGGCAGCTATGTCAGAACCTACATGGCCGAATTCGACTGTTGTCCAAATATAGAAAAAAAAAAAAAAAAAAACAAACCTGCAAAAACAAAAGAAGGACAAAAAGAAAATAAAATCCTTATCTTGCTTTATTTATTCTTTTTTTCTTTTGTTTCAACTTTATCTGAATGAGGTCAAACATTACTCTCCCAGTTTGCTGAATATTCTTTGTACAAATACTGTCTTATTAAAGTGTCCATCACTGTCACTGAATCATACAAGTTTAATTTATTTCTATTCATTTTTATAAGGAGGTTATTCCAGCTATACTCATCCTAAATAAGCCTCCTGTCCTGACAAGGAGGCGATTATACATTCTATTTTTATGTTGCTACATTAGAGCTGTATTAGAAAGTTTAACTTAATGCATCCTAATATTAGTCCAAATTCACTACAAAATCCACCTTATATTGTGCAGATGTAAGTAATAAGAAGGGATGAGAAACCTAGTAATGAAGGTTGAGCGAAAGCAATGTTTTTCAGAACAAACTATTAAGAGTATGTTTTATCATTTCTGTTTTTGGTTTTGAAGGTGTATCCAGATAGGGACTGGACAAAAGCAGAAGTAAAATGGTAAATATAAAAGAAACAGGAATGTGAGATAGGGAAGATTTTAAAGTATTATCAATTCATGTATGTTGTCAGAAGTCTGCTTCTGTGTGAGCCTTTCAGCTTGAGCAGCTGCTCCCAAACCCTTCTCATCAGAGTTCTCTCCATCTAGGAAAGAAGCTTACAGAGATTACAGGGCTCCTGGCCAGCACCTCTGCACGCCTCAGAACCCAAACACCCTGGACAGGTCCTCCTTGACAATTTATATAGTTCTTTCCCTTTTCCTGCTGTTACTCTGTTGTGGGCAGCAGAGACACTGCCAAGAAGCTTTCTTTAATTCAAAGCTTCTATTCAATGATTCACAGCAGAGAAGTGACCTAGAATCCTCTAGGTTTGCTGTGGCGGACACGCTGGCAGCTAAAGGTCCTGGCAAGGCTATTATATTTCAGAAATATCACTGTTTCTGAAATAGAACACTATAGTGTCCTAGCTTCAAATTTGTCATTGGAGGATGGGCATAGGGAGGAGCTGTGGGAAGAGGAAAGAGAGGAAGAGTTGCCCTATTTTGGTAATAAGTAATAGAAACTCTTTTCATTTAATTAATGGGCAGTTTCCCAATCATGTCTAATTACTGGTCATTCTGTAATCCCTTGCATCTGAGACACCTGCAGATGCAGCAGATATTTCAGAGGAAGAAATCAGAACAAGCTTATGACAACCACCATGGCGAGTCAGGCCCATGGTGTATCTGCTACAATAGCACTTCAATAATGGCTGAGGTGCACCAAAATATTACAGAATGGTACATGAAACCTCACAGATCCCGTTCTATAGAGGCAGGTATAAAACTCTGGAATTGTAATTTAGTGATTCTTCCAAAAAAATAGTATTTCTTCCAAAATTGATGTCAGATTACTGATTAAAACCCTGAAAATTTATTTATTTTGTCTTTCTTCAGTCAAGAATGTTTGCTTTCATTATCAAAACAAAAATATTTTCCACATTCTTAAGATCTAACTAAAAATATGCAAAGATAATAAAAGTGGAAATCCTATAACACTGTGGTGAAATTCTCCAGATAAAAAGATTGCTTTATTTAGAATAAAATATATCTTTCATGTGTTTATTAATTCATTAGAATTTTTAGCTACTTCTTGTTATTTAGATACTAACTAGACTTATTTAATCCAATCCAATATTAAATCGGATATTCTTACAATAAGAATATATTTTTCCCCAGTTTTATGGTTCAAGGCACCATTGAAATGTTATCTTGGTGAAAAGTTATAGGAAGAACTTATAAAGTATCGAATAAAAGTGTGACATTTGTCACCATCAGTGAAAAAGTTTAGAACTCTCAGAAACTATCCACGCAAAAGTACTGCTCTGATCCATGTCAAGCTACCATTTCCACTACTGTTCAAGTCTTCTATGAATCTGTGAGCCTCTGGAGATGGACTATGGAAGTAGTCATCAACAATATTACTTCCAAAACAATGGCTTGTTGAACTGTGACTTTCCCTCAGCTTTTCAAGGAGATCTTGTAATGTTTTGGGTTTTTTTTTTTTTGTTTGTTTTGTTTTGTTTTGTTTTGTTTTGTTTTGCAAAGGCCTTTCAATAAAACACATCAAAGGCAATGATTGGCTAACACTTTTCTCATGAAGGTGCTCAAGGGTTTAGGTGCTGATAGAGCTCTGAGGGATAAGAACACCTTGCAATTCACCCATTGTACTAGTTACTACTGCAGGAAATAACAGGAGTAAACTGGTGGAAATCACCTCCAGAACTCTTACTGAAAGGTCATACCAAGAGTTCAGTATTGAAATGAGACCCTACACACTACCCAGATCTTTCTGACAGTGTTGACTATAAATCTCTCCTTTGCTTCAGCTATTAGACTTGAAGCCTAAATAGATACTAGTGTGAAATACATATTTGAGTGAATCATGTATAAAAGTTATAACCAGTAAGTTATAATGGAATAAAATGGAACTGAACACAAATATTTTAATTATGTGACTTTACCTCCATCTCTGTTACAGCAAATCACTATAATTATTCTTCCTATTTTCTTTGCTGATCTAATATTTAGCAGAATTATGTTGTTAAATTCTGCTATTTTAAGAAACTACTTTTAAGTTGGCCAAAATCTCTTTTTTTTTTTTTCCATAATCCAGAAAGTATTGTTTTCTTATTAATATATGGGAGTGTATTAATTAATAAGAGTTGGAAAGTGAAATGATTTTCAACTCCATTTAGTTATATCAGTATAATGTTACTTCTATACAAAGAATTAGCCCTTTTCTGTTGTAGTCATTTGACTGTATATTTTTCAGAAATTAGAGTTCCTTACTCTGAGTAGTTTGAACAGTAAGAACAGTTAAAACCACAAAAATAATATTCTTCATAATAAATTTTTGAACGAGAAAAAAAATCATTTTTTAAAAACAAAAACCCCACCCCCTACACATATTCATAGTTAACAAGAGGATAGAAAGATGCTGAAAAGGAAAGTGATCTTTATAGGTTCTTTGAATCATCTGGAATAAAAGTGATGAAATCCTTGATGAAATAAATAATTAATTATCCATACAGACGGAACATCTGCAGCAATTTAGATGGAGAGAAACCCACTGTAGAGTAGCTAACAGCTTCATACTGCATTTGAGGAAGCACTGACTTTCTGTGTAGGTAAATTTCCAGGTAGGGTGGCAATTTGTATTTTGGTCTCCTCTTTAAGGAGGAGTTTCTTAATCAATACTGGGAATCCAAATCCATTGACAAGTATCTTTTGAAGATTAAAAAGCTGTGCAGCTTCCTCTATGAGAGATTATTCTATGACAGATTATTTTTTTATGAGAGATTATTCTTAAAATTCTGCGTTCTGTTGGAGGACTGAGCCTCATTGAGAAGATTAGTTACTCTTTCATGATTTAAATTCTTTGTTTTTGGAAAATTTGAACAAAATCAACTAAGGCATTCTTTATTCTGCACACTAATATCTCTGGAGACCTCTTTCATTCCTATTATTTTTCCAAATTTTTTTCAAATTCATAGTAATCCAATTATCTTTCCTGAATTCCTCATTTTTTTTATTGAGGTCATAGTACAATGGCAACTGTCTCACATGTTAAGGTTCTCTGATAAGATCTAGATATTCTTTCCCATTTTAATCTCTCAGTCTTTGCAACAAGTTCTTTGCTCTTCTGGTTCAGATTCAAAGTCCCTTTTCTACATAGTATTATGACTTTCACTTGAAATATACCAGCGACACACTATATTTGCCTCCAGATAAATTACAGGATAATTGATGCATCAATAAATAGGAAAAAAATAAAAGAAAAAAAAGAGAAAAATACTCAGATTTTAAAAAATCTAATCTTTAAAAAGATGGTAGCTTTATACTACACACACACAAATGCATATATATTATTTTTTCTACAATTATATTTACAAAAAACAGGTAACAGATGAATAAACTCAGCTAATAAGCCTTCAGTGAAGTAAGCAGATGAACACACCAGAACACACCAGAAAAGTGAAAAGTATGTGCCATCTATTTAAAGCAGCTAAAATGCCTTAGGGTAAAGTTAGTGTTGTTCAAACAGAATAAGGCCTTCATTCATGGTAATAACCATTTAACTACATTTATATTCTTCAGGACTGGTAGTTGGCTAGAAAAATTAGCAGACATTATGCAAATACTTCTCTGCATTGAGCTTACTCAGCTTTAATTAATGGAATTTAATTAATTTAATCACTAATGTAGCTCCAGGAGGAATGAACTTTCAAGAAGGTATGCTTTAGTGGCAATGTAATTTAGGAATTTAGTCTGGTTTATAAACTTGAAGTAGAAACATACTCTCTCAACCCTTTTTCTTCAATATATTATCTCATATAACTCACAAACCTTTTAGGATGCATGTTTAGGAAACATGTTTTATATATGTTATTAAAATGACAGGTAAAATGATGAGAATTTTAAAAATATCTTAAATAAATTGGTTTTATTTTACAAGATGACAAAGCATATCCATCTTTAAAAAGGAAAAGAAAGTGACTATATGGTGAGTTCTGCCTGCATTCAGTTTCTTTTGCAACAATTTTGGAAGATGGTTTAAAAGCCATTGTAAATTGTAAACTAGGCAAATTACTTAAAATATTAAGTCTCAGAGTTGAAGATGTTCAGATAAATAGCAAAAATATGCACTGAACTCTTTTGGCAAGTATTCTACTCAAAAGAAAAAAAAAAACATATATAATTGCCCACATTCAGGTCCCTGTTTTAGCTCTACAAGTTAAGAGATTATTTCCTTCAAAAATAATGGAAAGCAGTTCCTCTTCAGAGAGAAATTTCACATGCAAGTTAGGTGCTCTAAGTCAAGCACAGTGCATAAATTTAAGTGGAGTAAACATTCCCTCAAGATTCATTATGAGGTGTTTTGATGGCAGAGGTAAAGTGGTGAAAAGTAACACTGTTACAGCTCAATACATCTTAACCTGAAGCCAAGTAGGACTTATCAGTGTAGAAATATAGGGCAGTAACATGAAGCTTAGGTATAAGTAACAAGGTTAATAGAGGATGTTTGACTGTTTACAGATATTGGCATACTGATATCACTCTTTAAAAACAACATAACAAACACTCTTTAACAACAAAAAGACTTCCATCATTTAGCAGCCAGGGGGGCATGACCTGCACCAAGTCACCTCAACTCACCTTATGGAGCAGCCAGTCCATGCTGATCCCTGATAACAATATTGTAATTGGATGTATATTCTTTCAAGAATACATATTCAAATTCCACATAAGCACTTAAACAACATTGAGTAAATAAAATATTTTAAATGATGAAACACTATTCTCAAACATTTAGATACATTTTTAGCGATCTGGTCAATTTTAGATTTTTACTCTTGTCTGCTTTACTAACTGTTTTTAAATCCATGGGCATGGATTTGTGGATAAAAACATCAAGTTAGTTCAATGAAAAATAAGTCTTTTCATTAGGAAAATAGAATGGGAACAGAAAGCCATGGGAAAAAAAAAACCTCAAAAATCTGGACAATACTGTGGTGTTGGCAAGTGTAACTAATTTTGAAATTCAGTGCAAGGTTCAAGCTTCAATATTTACGTTTCATTGACTCACAGTGGTGAGATCTTCAAAAATCTAGAAGTTCAAAAACTGTTCAAAGACTGGAAGTTTAAGTCTATTCTCCATTATTTTACACTGCGGCTTAAATCTAATACAGAGAAGGACTAGAGGAAAACAAGGAAAATTCATTTCCAAGCTACTGGTTCCTAATTATGAATCTGACCTTTGACTATAATCCAATAGGTAAATGATTTTTTTTTTCCCAATGCATTCACATGCTACATTTACTATAATGCAAAATTTAACTATGGTGATATTAGTGCAGATGTTATCATCCTACCAAGGAAGGATTACAACATTAGTTACCTAAATAACATAAAATAGAATGGACAATAGATAAGAGGAGATTCCTCTGTCTTAGTAGAAAATCTAATAAATAAATAAAAACTCTCAGACTAGTGAGGACCACAGGAGGCCTCTAATTTGACCTCCTGCTCAAAGCAGAGTTAACTTTGAAATCCAGCCTAAGTTGAAGAGGTGTCCTCTTTGTGTGATCTGTTCTCTTCTAAAGCTAGGATGACTGTCTTTTACGATGGATTTCAGTGAAAAACTTGGTTCTGTCTTCTTAATAGAATTCTTAATAAACATTTTAAGAATGCTGTTAGTTTCCCCAAAAAAATCTCTGAATAAGGCAAGTTGTACTCTCCTCAAACAGATAGATTGAAAGTACACCAGTCCAAGCTGGCCTGGTGGTCCTCCACAGAACTTCTTGCAGTTTATCAGTGTCTTTCATGACCTGGATACTTCGTCAGTATCCCAGGTATAGTCTAAAAATCGAGTAAAATAAAGCAATTTCTTGCTTATTCTGCTGCCACATTTGTTGATACAATCCATTCTGCTGTTTAGCCATCACTGCTGTCAGGGCACATTGTTGGCTCATGTAGTCACAGAGACCTTTACCTTTATGCTATTGCAAGAATAGAATATTCTATTCCATTAGAGATTGGCATTTTCTCAAAATAACCCACTAACAGAAAAGATGACTTTAGGCCCAAAGGAATGACAGAAAATGTCAACAAGAGTTCCTGATAGAGACTGGGGTTTTTTTGTTTGTTTTGTTTTGGGTTTTTTTTAAAAAAAAAAAACACAGGGGAACTTATATACAAGCAACTGATTGAATTCATAGAAAAACTATTGGTTTAACTTTCCTTCATAGAAAAACTATTGGTTTAACTTTCCCTGAAGACAATCTCATCTGTGATGGGAAAATCAACACAAGATGTATCTTGTGATGTGCTATGGAATGACAAGAAGGGTCTCTAAACTTGACATAAGGTTTGCTTTGCTTCAAAACTCTAACAGCATTGCCCTTTAACAGAAGTATTTTTTGAATGGATGTAGCAGCAAAGAATACCAAAAAAACAGACTGTCTTGTTGCTGAATAATAACAACAACAACTACAACAAATTGAAAGGCCTTTGGGTACAGTCTGCTGCATCTTGTTAGTTACTTTCATTTACTTCTAATATTTCTCCTGTGTTTCCTCCTTTCTGTGGAAAAGGAGAAATGAACTTCATTCCTTCTGTAATGTTTATTACAAAAGAAGGAAAAAAAAAAAAAGCAAAACAGCAACAACAAAAAAGTCACTTTGGTTGGAAAAAAAAAAATCATCAATTTATTGAATTTGGCCTTCTTTTTCCCGATAACGAAAGAACTGCAAAGAGAACAATTCATAGAATTTTTAATTAATTCAATTACTTCCCAAGACAAAAAAAAAGCAATAGATCAGATCAGCTGCAATGAATTATTAATTTTGATATCAGTAGACATATATACTTTGTTTGGTAGGCTAGATCACTAAG
The DNA here is from genome assembly GCA_003342815.1 of Eudromia elegans. Lineage (NCBI taxonomy): Eukaryota > Metazoa > Chordata > Aves > Tinamiformes > Tinamidae > Eudromia > Eudromia elegans. The sequence continues at coordinate 1,933,002 of PTEX01000120.1, forward strand.
CTTAGAGTCAGAATTTTGGATAAGCAGACAAATTCAGAAATATGTCAAAATCTAGTCCTGATGCCACCAAAAAAAAAAAAAAAGAGAAGAACTTACAAAACATTCAGCTAAGCAGTTTGTGGGCTCTATGTCTGATATACCTGTCTGACTCACCCTAGTGCTCTTATGAGGGAAAGGCAAACACAGCTGAAATACTGCTGTGCCTTTCAAAAGCCTGTCCCTTACAGTCCTACCAGTCAAAAATCCTGGGTGACTTATGGAGTATGTGATGTTCATCAGGCTGTAAAACAACAACAGATGTGACCTGAAGGCAGGAACACAAATAATGACACATGTACTCATATTTTCTACGATGTCAACTGCACTTGTGTGACAGCAGGGGCCTTTAAACTGATGAAAATTTCTGTAGGTAGAGTGAAGAAATGCTAAGACTGTCTTCTGTGTAGAAGTATGTCATCTATTTTGTCAAAGGAGAACCAAAAAGAAAATCAGATGTTATATATGTGACTTATCTGATCAGAGGTAGATACATGTACTCTACTAATCTACACTGAGTTTAGAATCAATAAACAGAAAACAGATCTGGTATTGTTTCTTTTACCCCTTACCATATAGGAAGCTGACAGGGACAGAGTGAGATATTGGCATGAGCACCATCAAGGGGTATTGGAATACTTGTGATGAATTCCACCCTCTAAACCCATCCCGTATGCCCCATAGGCAACAGAACTTAAGCTTGCAAAGTTTCTGGGTTTTTTTCCTTTATTTTATTTATTTGTTTATTTTTAAGTCTTCAGAGTGATATTAAATTGGATTCAAGTGAATACAATTGATTCACTATATAATATTTTCAGGACTAATGTTCTGATCTGGCTTCTCCTATCACCTGATGAATGCCAGAATTAGCACAGTGTGAGGGAGAAAGGAACAAGGGGCTGGCAATCAGAGCAGGTCAGTAACACATACGGATTTTAAAGAAGTGTTTTTTTTTTTTTTTTTTACAATAAAGATCAGGTAATTTTTCTGTCCCTTATTCAATTCTTTTTCTACACTTCAGTTATAGTTTAATCTCATTTAGATGATTGCTGCCTCTTTGGAAAGGTCTTTTCAGTGCCCATAAGCAGCAATGGGAGGACCTCCAGTGCTAGGATAATCTGCAGCATTTTTTTGTTTATAACCAACAGAATTTCTATTTCCATTTATATTGTCATCTTCAAGCAATTTGCTCTTTTGATTTCTTTTGCCCAGTTAACTTGCTTCTGAGCAACTTTTACTTAGTTTATTAAATATACTATTATTTTATTCTGTAATTAAAAGGTAAATATTTGTAAATAAATAGTAAATAGTAAATAGTAAATAGATATATGTAATTAATATATGTAATTAATATAGAAAGATGGCTTTTGAAAAGATAAGTGGTTGTAGAGCCTGAAGAAAGGAGAAGGTATAAGGAACATGTATTTCATTACACCTCAAAATACATGAATTTGGACTTCTTTAAATGTGAGAGTAGCCAAACTGTAGGTGGAAATACAAAATTTTCTATTTGAGGACAATTCATGCCCAGAAAAACATGGTCTTATTGCTTCCAATAGAAGCTCTCATGACAAGCACAAAATTGAGTAATTTGCAATGAAATTAAGTATGACATATCTTGTTGATATTTTACAAAACTACATGTCTATAAACATGTTATTCTAGTTACACGTCTACTTAATAATAACTAAGAAACTATAGAGACAAGATGCTCAAAAGAATAAGAATATAGCACAGACTTTCACTTCTGCATCACCAAATCCAGACACAAACCCTCAGGTTAAAAACATGTAGATCGGTAGTAATCTCAAAACATTTCACAGATAATACACATCTTAAACACAAAATCATCTCCCCAACAGCTATTGTTAATCTCTTCAGAGATACTGAAAATCAAATTTTGCAAGTGGAAATTGTTCCTGGTTCTAAAAGAGCTAAAAACATGCATGACTTAGACTTGACTGACAGGATAATGTGGGAAAAAACAGCATATACACTAAATCTAGTTCAAAACAGAATGCAATCCTTATGATCCCAAAGGTTTCATTAATTCTTTATCTATACAGTTGAAGTCTCCTGGATAACTCTTTTGATTTTGCATAAGCAAGTCCTGGCATTGTTTTGTGGTATCAGGTCTGTTCAGTTTCTTGCTGTTCATTGCAAATGCTATCTTATACTAGGGTGAAAAGAAGTCACAGAATGTAAATATGAAAATTAAAACAAGAAAAGACATGAAAAATGTTGCTTCAAAATTTGCAATGATATTTTCAGGTCAGAAAATTCCCACCAAAATATTCTAATGCACTGATGTTTTTGAAGTGTGTAAACCTCTGCTTTTTTAAATGGTAAGTTATCAGGATTTTTTTTTTTTCTTTAGGATTAAACTCTTAATGTAAAATAAATAGATTACCTAAGCATTTAAGAGTGTCTCTAGTGTGAAACTTCATTTAAAAAGAAGTTTTTAAATTGTGACAGTTTTTATCATAGTTTGCCCAATTACATCTATAGTGGATATTGGATAAGTGGCTGAACTAATTAATTTTCAGTTGCAACACGTAACATAATGTTCATGAGACTTCAGTGGCCTGTTGCCAACAAAGCAATAAAGAAATAGCTTTTTCTTTTCCATATGCCATTCAAACAGGAAGTCATCGACAGAAAAACAACTAGCAAATGAGAATGCTAGTATTTGCTTGTTTGTTATGTTTGCTTCCAATTATATTCTTTTTTTTTAAAAAAACTGTAAGGCATTTTATTAACCAATTATTTCACATAAATATAATTCATGCATTCCCACAACTGTCTAAATAAATACAGAGATTTGCTTGAATTCACTAGTGAGCAAATTTCTGTTCAGATTTGGTCAAAAAAGAATGCATTTTCCAAAAAAACTTCTGAAGGAAGACCTTTCCGAATATTCACGGAGCCCTCACAGAGGTAAGAGTGAACTTTGTTTATTGTTTAGGGTGACATATTCTTATAGGGTTCCAGGGACCCGCGGCAATTGGCTATTCCAGCTCTATCACCCGCCCATGCTCCGCTACTATTGGCTACCTGCTGCATCAATCTCAGCACCCCCCCCACACCACCATCAAGCAGGGGGAACATTCTAGTAGGGGCAGAACCTTCTAGCAGTGGAGCATTTTAGTAGGTCTGCTCTGCATCCCCCCACTATCACAGTCTCTTGAACTGTATGCTGGGTTGTGCAAATAGGCCTTGTCCCTGATTACTAAGATATTTCCTACAAACTTCTAAAAAAATCAGTTTGATTTCAGAAGGCTGAGTTTTAGGTGAAGGCAGGCGAGTATATAGTTGCTCCTTTCTTTCTATTAAAAAAAAAATGTTTTTTCTATAAGCATAATTAAAATTTCACGTTATAATGGTAGTATTCTCTATGATGCGACTAAGCAAATGGTATGCTTAACTTCTTAAAAAAAGTCTATCCATTTCCAAGTGTGTTAGTGTGTTACCTCTCTCATTACATGTGTTGAGTTTAGCATGGATTACTCGGCAGGTATACAAATCTAACAGGATATGTAGGCGTCCAGACATGAGCTGCAGATTTCATTCATATATAAAAAAAAAGGAGCAAGCTTTAAAAATCTGTAAAGGTGATAAATATGTATGTTATACGTTATCACATGTTCTCATCATGAATAAACACTTCAAAATGCAGCATTTCCTACTGGCTTTTGGAGAGCTTTGCAGATTGCTGCAGAGCATATTGAAACTCTTCTTGTAGAACCATGCATTTTGATATGGCTTACATAGAAAAATGTTGTTGTAAAGTTATATCAAAGCTAATACTAATCAAAGCCAAAGTTATATCAAAGGCAAAATGTGAGTTGAAGGATTCATCCTTGTAGTTCTAAAGGTACAAGTGCAGCCTATTAGTAGCTAGCTCTATTTTTTGAAGTCTGCTTTTGTTTATTACAGCTTCAAAATACCAGGGAGCTGTAGCTTGAATAGTAAAAGCATGAACAAGTACTTATAAACATGGAGATGCATTCGATTTGATACTTTAATGAGAAAGATATTCGTTTCTAGAGTATTGTTTCAGCTTTGTCACATTGTCATTATGACTACTTGTCTAGACATGGGATCGAAATGTGAATCTTAAATTAGATTGCCATAAGATTTGCTTTTGTCATGGTACTATACTTATCTTAATAATACGACAGTCCAGTAGCTGATAAATGCATTCCTCCTAACAAAAAAAAAAAAAAAAAAAAAAAATCTGAATCTCATAGGAAATTTCTTTCACGGTTTACAGTGTATTAATCTTTCTCATGAAAAATAACATTCAATAGCTATGAAAAAAAGCAAAGTAAGGCTGACATATAATTAAGATCTCAAATTAATCACTGTCTCAGTTAAACTTCAGTATGAGGTATGTATAAAAATGACAAATTATACCACCATGGGTTGACAAATATGGCTTATTTAACAACATTTTGGGAGAGAGATAAATTAAACAGAACATCAAAATAATACTATAAATAAAGATAAAAACATTTTTTTCTTCCAATAATTTAATATTTCTTAAATTGGAAAAGATATGTTACCCTTCATTTTTATACTTCAGGCAGTTAGTTTTCTTTGCAGATGATAAAATTAATGAAATCTCTTAAGAAAATTACATATATCTTTGTCTGTCTAACCAATGATTGTTTATTTATTTATATATTTATTAATTTATTTATTCATTAATTTTTAAGACTAGATGAATAAAATGCAATATCCAGTGGACAAAACTTAAAGTCCAACTGATAGTTACAATAGAATAAAACACTAACTATATGCATATGAGCTTTTTTCCTACAAATGTTATCTAATTTTGCTAATACAAAAATATAATGTATAAAATAGAATAATGTATAGAAGGACTATAAGTCCATCTGTCTGAATTCTTCACATATTTACTTGAAAATATAACTGTAAATTCTTGCCAATAGGAACAATCTTGAAATTGTTTTGCATAATATTTATTAAAATGACACAACAATCCATACAGTGTCTTTGAGAGTTTGAAAAAAAAAAATGTTTGAAAAAACATATTCCCCTTATACTCATAGTTATACTTTTTGGACAAACATTGGACTAGAAGCCTCCAGAGAAGTGCATCTGTTTCTGCTAACTGCTCAGAAAGCCAATCTATTACTATATTATTGTCAGCTTGACTAATAGTCACAGAACAATTTACACCTTTGTGCGTACTTGAGATCAACTTTAAGCCCACAGATCCATATAACATCCCCACAAAATATGCAACTCATTATGCAATTATTCCTCTTATTTTTCATGAATGTTCATGAAGACTTTTATAACTATGGTGGTGTGCTCTAATTAAATATATATACATTATGCTGCAACTGTTTACATTGATGCTGTATCACGGGGAGGTAGTACTTGTGCAGCAGGCCAAGAAATGAATGTTTTACAACCAGGTTGTGTCACTGAGCAGACGGTCTCATAGCTGGATCAGCAGTGGCACAGCTGCAGCTTGCAGTGGGAGCAGGTTGTTGCTGTCTAGGTAGGAACAACAGGTAGGGAGAATCATACTGTACCCTGATGGAAGTGGATGATTCAGTGCTAACAAACATGGGAATAATGGCATGAGAAAACAAGTTGCCATTTTCACGCTGGAATCAAGAGCTTTATTCTAGTTAGACCGACATTGCTACAAATTCCTCTTCTTGGAACAGAATAACTCCAATCAAATTTCAAAACTTTCTGAGTTGTATCCAGCTGGAATTCTGAATAGGTTTCCGAATGGAATACTCATCTTCTAAATGTAATTCACACCTAATCTGGCTACTACATCTAGCTGACTTAGTAGCAATGATACTAACAGGTACCACAGCACCAACAAGACACAACAGAGCAGATCTAATTTCACTGAGGACTCAAACACACACAGTAATTTGGTCTTTTTTAGAAAGTGAAATTCTATACAAATACACAAGGGAAACTCCACGTACAGACTATTCTGGAGAGATGAGAGGTTCCTAAAAGGTTTTTTTAACTAGAAACAGCTGAAATCAACAGTATGGCACAAACATCTGCAAGATCATATTGAGTAGCCTGGATCTTGAATAGGTAAAATATTTCTTTTTAATATATGAGATAAGGCACATAGTTGTGCATAAGGCATAACTACATTTTGGAAAGGAGGTAAACTCTTCTATTCATGGGATAAGAAGACTGAAAAACATGATGACATGCCATCAAGTGAGGTTCTTATTGACATTGCATCAGTTTATGTCCAGCTTCCATTGTCACCTAAGCTGTTTGACTAGGAATATTTTAATGACCCTGGAAAAAGAGGAGGAGGAATGAGTTCCATCAGGTATGACTATGTTGAATATCTCAGGTCTTCAGATTAGCATCAGCACTAAGAAGAAATAGCAAATGTTAGTGGTGAGAGATTCTCTCCTGCATGGAGTGGCCCCTTACTAGCAAGAGAGATCTATGCCCCAGGAAAATCTGCTGGTGCCTGAAACATGATTTTGAAGGAAGACTGCTGAGGTTTGTCTGTGCTCATGACTGTTCAGTGGAGTGTGCGTAGCAGGTAAGAGATTTATCTCTCTCCACATACACTGCCAAGGCCACATTAGAAATAGTGCAGTCTAGATCAGGCTTCAAGGAAAAAGTGGAAAAGATGAAGACTGTCCAGAGAATCCGCAAGACGGACTATGAAAACGAATAGGGGTGTAGAATACATGAACTAATAGGAAAAGCTGAAGGAACCGCGCTTGTTTTGTCTGGAAGAGAAAATGTCGATTATAAAGATGTTCTTAACTCTTTCAGTACACAAAATAGCAATGGATAATGGTCACAGATTACAGTTTGGGAGGGCCAGGATAGACAGCAAGAAGACCTTTTTCACTTGCAGAGTAGCGCAACATCAGAAGACTTTTGGGAGCCATGGAATCACCATCCTTAATAGCTTTTCAGCTAAGGAGAACCACAGCTAACACAATATACTGTTGGTGGCATTTTTGCTTCGAGTGAGTGGTTGACAGATGACTGCATCAGGCATTCTCCAAGCAATCTCTCTACAATTCTGTGAAAAATCTCACCAGACAAGAAAATCGAACAGTCTTAGATGTGGAATGTGGCCACACAAAAAGCTAATGCAATCTTCAGATGGTAGTTACTTCTGTTTACAATGTAGACAATGCATATTTAGAATTCATGAAACACAAAAAAAAGAATGATGAAGCATAAAAGAATATCACAAAATGGTTTGTGATCTGTAAAAATCTTTCACATTAAGACTTAAAAAAAAGCCCATATGAAAGACAACTAATACTCTGAAGTGTATGACTTGATGTGGTACTTAAGAACCTAGCATAAGAACTAATAGATGCCAATATTAAGGACTCTCTAATTTATCAGATAAAAAGAGCTAGTGACTGGAACTGTAAAATCAAAGTTAAAAAGTCATACTTGTAAGTGAGTCAGAATAATCAGTGAAATCACAAAAAGTCATATTTTTTCTAGACTTCCCTAGAGCTGAGTTCATCAGAAGTTATTCTTCAGCTATACCCAAATAGATAAGGGCAATATAAAAAAAAAAAAAAAAAAAAAAATAGTGACATCCAATAGAAATTAACCAAAGTTACAAGTACTTCTGGCATTTTGCATTACTGTTACAGAACTGAAGCAGTGATGTATTGCAACAAACAGTCAGGCTACACTGAATCAACCATGAGAAAAAAATGTTTTTCCAGACAATATGTAATTTTTTTTAGTGACAATGACAAGTATTAGCTGACAGATTTTATTTTGGAAAACTTATAATTTTAAGAAAGAGTTGCTAGGAAGATATCATGTTGCTATGCATCTTTTTATACTACTTGGGAAATAATATCGATTTCTAAATTTATCAGATAAAGTATTTGAGTGTAACGCATTTTTGACCCTTTAATCTGAGGAATGTTTTTCTTTAGAAAACTTTTTTAATACTGAAATATTACTAATACTGTCAAAAGTAGGGATATATTTTTTCCTGTTTACACAGCATAACATTTGTGCAATTTTACTTCTGTTAGCGGAGTTACAATATTACACCAGTATAAAAAAACCACTCTGTAATATGATCCTGCACCATGTTTTCTAGCTTACTTATTTATTCCTTCTGTCTCTAAAACTTAGCTTATGCCTTGATAATTCCATTTCATTTGCTAAATTATTTCTAAAATGATAGTAAATTTGTCTTTACCTTCCTTGTACCAAGGGACTTGAAAACTATCTGCCATGTTAACAGTCTATGCCTCTTGAAGAGTAAAATAATGAAGTCCAAGGCTGTTAGCCTTACTGTTTCCTGTTTCCCTGGATGTATAATCATTTTATTTTCTACATCACATAGTGTACATACCAAATATAGGCCTCAGATCAGGCACACTGCTGTTTTCTGCCCAGAATTGATATCCCATGACCAGAAGGATATCTTAGGTCATTTTATGTGATCTCCTAGACAATGTGGCAGATTTTGATGGAGCTAACAAATCATTTTTTAGTTATTCATTCCTTCTTGGAGTTTTCTTTCAGAAACACTAGGCAAACTGATATTTTTTTTTCTTTTATGAAGAGGTTCCTGAAACAATCTTATCCTAGAGTGCAGCCGTATCTTACATAACTATGGCAAAATCTGAACCAAATCAATAGTCTGTGGAATCTGTAAGGGAGCGAGCCTGGTGGCAACTGCTTAACTTAAAGTTAGTGGCTTTTACAACTCCAGTTTGGCAACTACTTTCAAGGTAGGCCTTTCAGAACGACTATTCTGACTTTAAATAAAAATTCTTTAACACTCTTTTAAATGTTTATAGGAACCTATTAGGGATATGATTAGCACCCTCAAGGATGCTAATGATTAAGGGACTGAAGGGAATTCCTATTGTATAAGGAAAGACTAAGAGAGATTTAGCCTGGAGAAGATTGAGAGGGAATCTTATCAACATATATAAATACCTGAGGGCAGAATGTAGCGGGGAGGTCGGAGGCAGACTCTTCTCACTGGTGGCCAATGATAGGACAAGGGGTAACGGGCATGAGGTGAAACACAGGAAGTTTCATCTCCATGTGAGGAAGAACTTTGTTCCTGTGAGGGTAATGCAGCTCTAGAACAGGCTGCCTCCTTCTCTGGAGATGATCTCTAAAGGTCCCTTTCAACCTCAACCTGTGATTCTGTGATTCTCAATATATTTAATATGCTACATACGCTATCTAAATCTGAGATTTATCTATATTATCTGTATCCATTTTCCTACATTCTGATATGCAGCTGAAATTAGATTTTCCTGTTTGTTCACATATTCTAGTTCTATACCAGCTTCTAAATTATTTTTAGCCTCCACATCCTGCCATATTTAAATCATACTAGTATTTCTGATCTACATGCTTCAATAATCCTGTACACCAGCTACCAATTTTTCTTACTATCCCTGAAAGAAATGCATGATAGTCCCTGGAATCCCCTAACTGGAAATTCTATTCTGTTAATAAGCACCATCTGCTCCCTTCTTTCCTGCCCCTTCTTCCTATCATTCATAACCATGAGGTCTGTCTTGAAATGTTAACAACATCCTCAACCTTCATGTCAAAACCTTTTCAGCAAAACTGTTGAAATTCTGCATTGCCACTTCCACTGAATACATTGGGACCATTGTGTTACTTTTACAAGGTCTAATAATTTGGCTTTAAAAATACAAGCTGCAGTACAAAATGGATCAAATGATATTTCAGGAGACTATTATAAATAATTGTGAGCCACCACAAGAATATTCAGAGTTCTAAATAGAAAAATCTTAAATTCTGTTTTTTTTTCCCTCTTTTTTCTGCATGATCAAAGACATATATCACAAAAACAGGTATCATATCTTTGCTATGAGTAAAGATTGCCATAAACTCTAGCAGTAATATTGTTAATGGAGTCACTGATTTTAACTGCAGCTACCTGTTTATTGGCTATAAAATAGCTCAGGGAGAAGAAAAGGAAGCTTTGTGCAGAACAGGACAGGGCTCGAGGACGGCCCTTCTGTGCTGTCCAGGCGCTCTGCTCCTTTCTCTGCCAGCAGCTGTATTTCCCCTCCCATGCTTGCAAGGAATAAGCTGCCTTCTGTATCCCTGTACAACAGGAAATGTAAGAGTGAGTCCAGCTTTCCTACTCCACCAGCAAAACAGTCGTATCAGAAATAAAACACAAAGGACAGCACCACAGCATATATAATCTAAATGATTATATAGGAGATTAAGTATAACATTTCTCCTATATACATTAATATTTGTGCTTGCTTGTTAACGCAGACAAAGGGACAAGCCAGGAGAAGCTGGGAAAAGGTGCCAAAAACTCTTCAGAAAAACAAAGGCAGAGAATCAGCAGACTCTTCACTTGCCTGTCCCTCACTTCAGCCAAAGCTGCACCACTAAGCAGTGATCAAAGATAAAATGCTGCTCACTCATAACATTTAGCTTTTTTTTTTCTTTTTTTAAAAATATCTCCTTAGTCTTAGCCCATATCACCATTAGCTATGGCCACTGTGAGGGATGTCTTTTTTTCCTTTGTGTAATGTTTTCCAGTTTTCTCTCATTAAATTCTTTCCTTCCTGGAATATTGATCTATACAGGCAGCTTTATTTATCAAATGTGTTACTTTTCCAGTAAAATAGAAATAGAACATAGAAAAGTCTATACACAGTTGAGAAATATCAAAGAGAATCCAAATAAGCCATATGATATTGGGGGAAGAAAGAACAAGTGCAGACTAAGGCTTATGATGTTGAAGGCAGGAAGCCTGAGTGGGTATTTTTGTGATCTGTGCACTTAATTCTGCTGAATGCAGTTGAAGAGGCCTGGATATGATGACCCACAACATTATTTCCATCTCTATTTCTATATTTCTATACAGAAACTATTTCTACACATTACCCTCTGTCATTGGTGGTAGTATTTTATATATATTCTTATCCATTTTTATTTTCAGAGAAAAGAAAATTAATGTGTTCCTATATATCATCCTCAAGTAAACCAAGAGTTAATAGATGCACAGTTCCCTCAAATACTGTTGAAGGGCCAGAGAAGGACACGTCAAGTTGGTGAATGGAAGTGCATCCCTGTGATGGATATGCTCCTTCCCCAGCCCAACCTGACTGATGCTGGTGTTTGCCTGCCTGACTTTTCCCATTGTGTGCTAATGAGGAGATACAGCTAACTGTGCATACCAGTGAATGACTATGGGTCACTTATTTTATCCCATAAATACAGGGACAGCCTGAGAGCCCATTGAGCTCTCTTTACATGGCAGCGGACTGCACGTCAGGATCTCCCCTTGAGCAGGGATGCCTCTCAAGGATACTCCTCGAGGTTGAGAGATCCCTTCCCACAACAGACTCGTGGTAAGTGAACTATAGCGCGCCATCTTTCTGAACTTGTTACGCCTATTTTGTAACTGTGCACAAAAATCCCTTAGCCATAAACCGTTGACTAGGTCTGGGACTAGGATTGGATCCAGCCGCACCTAGACCCTTCTCAGAAGGAGTTTAGAAAGCAAGGAGGTCCACTCTGAACCTCATGACCCAACGGGAGGGCCTCCAAGATAATTCTGTGTATTATCTTGAACTTCCATGCAGTAAATAGTAATAAGTGACCTTGCCATAGAATCTTGTGAAACCACGGTCCGTATCAATAAACTCTATTGCTCTTTCTTTCACCCGAGCAAAGTGCATTGTGTCACTCACTCCCCCACCACTCGTTCCATGACAATCCTATATAACGATCTGCTTATGTGTCCTGTATTTCCAAATGTGTCAAAGAAAAGCAATTTATATGATCACTCAATATGAAATGTATATCTTCATTCTTTCTACATTCTTCCTTCTTTCTAAAATCACTTTACAGGTGGATCTGATACCTTTAGGTATATGTCTCTGAGGCTTATCCTGCCCTCTCATGCTAGCTCCATGATTTTGCTTTCTTGCAGTGATGGGTTCCTAATCATTTCTATTTTCAGTTTCAAATTACGAACACATAATGAAGCATTTAAATATAGGGTCTGATATGCTTAAGGGCACTGAGTATGCAGATGTTTCATCAAGACGCTAAAGAAGAGCTACTGGGCAATCAGAACTTTTGAAAATTGGATACTACGTAGAACCATATCTGAAAATGTTGATTGCAAGGTTATACACATTCACAAAGAGTACAGGGAAAGAAATAGAGATTGCCCTGGTGTGATTATCATTTAAATACAACTATTTTCTCACATCAAGGAATGAGAGATGAGATGAATGGAACATAATGAGTTTTCATTTCTTTGCTAGCTGGATGTGAGATGTAGTGTGAGAGAGAATTTCATAGAAAGTTAGAGGAACAGCAATTGAAATATAAATTCTCTCTCTGAATGAAATTTGCCTAATTTCAGCTTTCAAAGAAGTAGATCTAGCCATAAATAGGAAGGGAGATTCCAACAAAGAATATCTTAGAGATCTATTTTATTTTGATATTTTTGATTTTAAAGAATAAAGCTTCAGTTTAAAAAANAAAGAAAAGAAAACAAAAAAAGAAAGAAGGAAAGAAAAAGAAGAAATGAATTTCAAAATAAGAGTAATAATTTTATGTTTTGTCTAGCAATGTTGATTTAGTGATTGAGGGTACAGTTTCCTGACACTCATCAATGGCTTAGGACTTTAAATCCTATTAAGTAGTATGACATTTTATCCTAGACAGGAACTATGTGAGGAGTTAGTCATCTGTGCAGTTAAACTGAACTCCATCCTGCATTTAATCAGTCTTTAACATAATCAAAATTTATAGTGACATTTCTACTAGCATGATAGTGCAAGACTTCCTCGCAAAACAATGTACAAGGACAGTAGATACTACTGAATATAATGAATTTGAATTTCCCCATTTATTCCACTGGCAAAGTAGAAATTGTACTTTGCATAGTTAATACTTTGTACACTTGTATACAACATTTTTGTAATTATGCTGTTGCTGAACTAAATTACTGAACACTTGAAAAATTAACAGACTGCAAAGTAGCTGCAATCTAGCCAAAAATAGGTTCAATTTCTGTTTTCTGTATTACCATCTTGCCTGTAAGTAAGCCAGAAAAGACAATGCATGTAATTACCTTATTTATTTTCTATATTAATTCAGAGGACATGAAAGGCTTTAAATTTTTTTAATGTTTTTAATTTTACATCTTGAGACAAAACACAAAGCATAACAGGGATTTTTTTAGATTAATTAGCAATTTAATGTATTATATCTTGACAATTTGGCAATGTCTTTGGCTGAAGATATTTTCTTTTAGAATCAGCTTCTGATGCCCTCTATTTCCATGGCATTTCTGTGGTTATCATAGCTTTCACATAGTTTTCTGGCTACCAAAAGAGGGCTCAGATATGACATTCTTAGTAATTAGATCACTGTTGCTGATGGGATTGAGCAGGTTACAGCAATAGTCTTAGAGCTTCTCCAGGAAACATACAATAGTATCAAGGTACAGTCTTCAAATATAATTAAAATGGCCTTGATTATAAAAAAAGATCTTCTTGGAACATACATACAATATTATGAACCTCTAGACTTTAAAATCTATGTTCCAAATCTGTAAAATCTTTTTTGCTTCCGTATCTATGTGAATACTGTAGAGAGATTTGAAAACTACAATAAAGAAGTAGTTTAGGGAAGTTCAGAGAACAGAGCCATCATTTTCCTATAAAACCATAAGAAGAAAACTCACCCAGATTTTGAGAAAACTTAAAGATAAAAATCTAACTATGAACTGAAATCTAGTAGTAGCTAGTAAGATCTTGATGTTAATTTGAAGAAACATGCCTTAGGAAGACTAAAAATATATTTTTTCAAAATTTATAGAATTTGGAATTATTAAAGTCAAATCACAAAACTTTTATTTCTGCACAAGTTTTAAAAAAGTATATTTTTTTCATTTCAGATGGGAGAGTATCTATCTGAAAAACTACATTTAAAGCAAACATTGTAACTTGTCTAAGGTTCTAAATATATCTGCACAGCTGGCACATTGACTTTTACTATGTACAGTCATCAGATAAAAAAAAATGCAAATTCTTTTGTTAAACATCTCTTACCTTCATAGTAAACTTTAAACCCATGAGCACTAACTGCAAAGTCACTTGTCAAGCGCAATGAAAATACAGATTTTGTACTCGTCACAGGTGGAGGAAGATGGAATCCTGTTAATCTAAAAACAAAGAGAAACACAACTCCTGGTTAATTGTCTGAAAAATAAAACTGTGTTACCGTGGACTGATTCCTATTCTAAATAATATTTTATCATGACTAAGACAACAGATTTAATAGTGTATAGTTTATATTAACAGAGAAAAAGTTTCTTATAAGTTATCTTAAGAAATCAATACAAAATTGTACTGACCATCATGGACATGGAAGCAGGCAAGGTACTTTAGCTTGAGAAAACTGTATCTGAATAAACAGTAATATAATAAACTGATAGTAAATTGTGTAAACTAGGCCTTAAAAATTGTCTAGATTATAGGCAAATGAAAACAAACAGACAACAACAACAAAAAGACAGTCAATTTACACTACTTAGGAAACTTAAGCAGGAAAAAAATATATCTTTTCTCCTTTAATGTACTATAGAGAATTTTCTTAAAATTTGTAGTAGATGACTGTTGCACAGCAATACAATGGCCATGGTTCACTTCAATAAGCGCATTTTAAGATTATTTAAACTATGTACTGTAGCCTCAGAGAAGATATTTCTTTTTTTAACTCAAAAAGAAATTCCAAAGAGCATTGTTGTTTAATCAGACATCCATTAAGAAAGCTCTCTTGAGTTACAGTGTTGCAAGGAGGTTACTTTTTTAAATTATTTTTAACTAAAAACATTGTATTTGATATTCAGATGTAAGGACAATTTTGTGCACTCACAGCATCACTGATATGATATTCAGCTCTACATATTCTTTACATTTGACCTACACGTGGCAGCACATATGTTCTCTAAATAACTACGATAAGGTCTTCTAGGAGAATAACCCCATCAAGGGTCATCTCATATCAACAAAAATTGTACTATTCACCACTGAAATGTACTACATATTTTTATTTGTGCATGTAGTAACAGTTAGAATATTTCACTTAGATAACATGACTGAAAGACTGAAAGAATTCTAAAACTTAGCATGTGGTTTCCTGAAAATTTATTGTAAAATAAATACAGAATATTATTTTTATTTATTTATTTGTTATTGATTTTTAATGTTGAAATATCTTTAGATGAATTCTATACAGTGTATTAGGAATAGATGTTAAGCCATTTTTGCTCATGCCTATCATTCAATTTAGCTTGTTCTCTGGTTACTCTGTCCCTAACGGATACTCTTGTTTAATGGGAGACGTATTTTTTATTAAACGATCACTTGGAAAAAAATTCATATCTCTTCTTTTTTCTCCCAGGAAGTACTTATTCTTACATTTTCCTGTGCCTTTATTGAAACCATTGTCAAAATATATTATGATAGTATCAATAAGTACAATATTTTTGAAGGCATTCATGACAGGTACGAGAACAAAGCAATAAAGTAATACTAGGCACAGTATAGTTAATAAAAAATAGAACAATATGCTGAAAGATTCTTAAAAATACTGCTTTAAGCAGTAAATATCTATAATATGTGTATGTAACAAGTGATTAGTGAAGGCATCTAAAACCCAGTCCTTGGTTTTGTTGCTTGAATGTAATGAAATATATATTTTAAAATAGATTAAATAATGCATGTTAATAAAATAGATTAAATATTGTATGCATGTATATATGTATATATGTATATATGTATGTGTATATATACTAACATGGAGAATTTTTTTCAGAATATTTAGGATTTAGTAAATGAATTCTTAACCATTTACTGAAAAAAAAAAAAACAAACCTTCAAAACATAATATACTTATCTTTCCAAAATAGGCATATACCTACTTCTTTGACAAACCAATATGAGTGGACTTTTCCAATTAACTTATTCATAAATCAATAAATACCTTAATCTACTGTTGAGTATCACTATTTGAAAGTGTTAACTTAATATAACCAAAGCCAGTAATCTAAACAAAGCTTTAATTTGCTGGCTGCAGATTCAGCTAGTATCTGTTTACCTACCCAGTGATTTCAAATATATATATTATATAAATATATATATATACTTGTCCCAAACTATAGAACTTTATGAGTAATATACAGGCACAACTTAGATGAGTACAAAATTTTTAAAATGAACAAGTATGTTAACAAATATGTTATCAGTATGGCTTGTATTTCATTCCCTTGTGCAAAGCAAATCATTTTTAGAACTATTTGATATTATTTAACTTTCATCAGAATGCCTTCTGTCATCACCATTATGCTGTATTTACTCTGAAAGCTGTGAACAGTGCAGATTTTTTATTTAGTTTGCTTGATAGGACTAAAATCATATGAAAGCATGAGCTTTTTACATGTGGTTTAATAGATGCAATAGCAATGATAAATTGTAATAAATAAAAGTGCAATAATATGCTTCTATAATATCATCTGATAGACTTTGAAATTTCAGAAGGAAGTGTGACATAATTTGCTCAGACAGTCTAAGTAATTTATTAATCTGAAAATTTGAATGTTATTCATTGTGTACTCTAGTGTAGAGACCTCAGGGCTTTAATTTTCATTTTTATATAAAACACTATAAAAAAAATCATAAATGTTAGCTTTAGTAACTGTCTTTGCTATTGAAAAGGAAATAAAGCAACACTGAATGAGAGTCAGATCAGCAACAAAATGCTGGTCAGATCTCATCTGACGTGCATAAGTCTGATGGTTACTTACTCAGCCCAGTCACTACTAAATGGCTAACCTAAGGAAAGTACTCTGTTAAAGAGAGACCAGACAATGGCTGCAAAATAAGTAGACACCCCCTCAAGCCAGTTCCAGACAGTATAAAATACACTAAAAAGTTGCCTACCTCTGTAGTATCTGAGCATTTTTTTGTTATTTATGGTAATTTTATCTTATACATTCCACAGGAATATCACATTCCACTTGCATCAACTCTTTTTTTCAAATGTAGAGTACATAATAGAGTGATTCAAGTGTCTGTCTACTGACAGTTTGTTTACCCAGAGGTATCAGAGACACCTGTGCAGGACTGGTAGATGTGACATGAGACCTACAGGAGACTCATGCTGAGAGACCGGGAGGCCAGGGGGATATCCTAGGTACTCTAGAGGTGCCATACATGCTATGTTAAGTATTTAAATGCAACCTTAATGTTCCACTGCTTTTGCATAAGAAATTCACAGTAGAACAAATTAGCAATATATTTTTTAATTTATGCAGGATTATCTTTCATCCAGTCCTTAGCATCTTTCTCTGGGAATGGTTCGTTTAGTTTCCCCTCAAATACATAAAGAGATACTGTAATCAACTCGTACTGGTTCCTGTGGTAGGAAGTCATACGAAACACAAGCTAATGACTACTAAATTTTGAGAAGGAAATGTATATGACTCAGCCAAAAAAAAAAACCAAAAACCCAGATCTTGAGATCTTGAGCGGTACATAATTCTAGCCCTTAACTGCAATCTTTCAATTAAGATGCTGCAATTCGCTGGAGTGCTATCCTACATCTGACAGAGATACAAGTTTGTAAATGTGCAGGAGGCAAATTCATGCGTAATAGCATAGACACCTGCTTTGTTGCTGCTGGTGTCTTCCTGGATTGTTCAATATCTTCTTCTCTTGGGAAATAGACACATTATGTGGCCACCTAAGAGATTCTGAAGTAGCAAACATGAAATATGAAATTAGCTAGTGGAATACCCCAAAACAATGGACTATTCTAGGAATATTGGAAAAGACTGCAAGATAGGCTTGTTCATTTAGCTATTCTAAGATTAGACATCGGGAAAAAAATGTCTATAGAAATTCTGAAACTCTCTCGTGAAATTACGGATGAAATGTCATACAATGAAATAATACCCATTCAGAGTGTATAGAGTGCTTACTTACACTTATGATGCAGAATGCTGCACAGTGATGCTTAATAAAGAACAGTTTCAATAGAAATTTGAATCTGGGAATGTTCTTATAATCACCACACTATGAGAATGAACAATAAATATAAGTGGTGGCCTACTAAGAACCAGAGAAACAGAAGAGCTTTTAAGTACCTAATTAGAAAAATACATGAATGTCTTTAAGCACATCCAAAACTGAGAAGAAAGAAACATCTATCACCAGCATCATTCTTTTTTGCGAAGGACTCATACAGCTGATTATATATTATAAATAAACCCATCTTCATCTTCTTGAGGAAAACTAAAGCTGTTATATAGTAGGATATTGAAAAGGTGAGCACAAAGCCATAGAAAGCTTCTGTATAGGAATTTTTATAGTATAATAGATTATTTTCTTCTGTAATAATTATTAGCTAATTTGGACAATTATTGTTACTATTATTGTAACTGGATTAATGATAATGATTGTCACTTTAATTAAATCAACAATCCTGGTTTATGTGTCACAGAAAATGATATGTGTGAAAGAATTTTACTACACTAAATAGCACCCTGCACCATCCTGCAAAGAAAGTGTAAACAGCTTCTTCCTTTACAGTACTGAAGAGATTGGGATTTATTAAGGTATTAGATAAAGTTGTAGAGAGTTTCCAACAAAGGATGCAAAAAAATTGACTGTTAAGTGCCTGCTAAGTGAGAGATAAAACCAATTAGTTAGATAACAAAAATTCACAGAATCACAGAATGGCTGAAGTTGGAAAGAACCTCTAGAGATCATCTAGTCCAACCCTCTGCTCCAGCAGGGACACACAGAGCACGGGACACAGGGTGACAGCCAGGTGGATTTGAAAGATCTCCAGAGAAGGAGACTCCACAGCTTCCCTGGGCAGCCTGTTCCAGGGCTCCATCGCTCTCATAGCAAGTTCTTCCTCATATGGCCATGGAACTTCCTATGTTTCAACTTATACTCATGACCGCTTGTCCTATCACAGGCCACCACCAGGAAGGGTTTGGTCCCATCCTCCCTACATTCACTCTTCTGGAATTTGTACATATTAATCAGATCTCCTCTCAGCCTTTTCTGGGCTAAACAGGCTAAGTTTCCTTAATTTTTCCTCATATGGTAGATGTTCCAGACTCTTATTATCTTCTTTACTCTACACTGGACCCTCTCTAGAAGCTCCACAAAACAAAGACGGAAAAATTCTTGGTAAATTAAAAAAAAAAAAAAGTGTTTTTCTCATCACATCCTCTGTTAATTTACTTCAGAAATAAAGTAGAATTGCACAGAAACGGTAAATTAAAAGGAAAGGTTTATCTTTCTGTGCTAATAAAATGTTTGTGATTTTTTTCTCTTTTTATCATCTATATTCTACTTGAAAAGATAAGTTATCTTAGACTGATAATCTTGGAGGTTTGAAGGTTCTAACTAGAAATTCTGAAGTTTAATTCACCATTTATTTTCTACTTGTACTGTGGTCATTGGAATAAACTTGTAAACAAATATCAGGGGAATTATTAATTACATGTTGGATTTTAAACTCACAAGCCCTTAAGGCAAGATGTACTCCTAACCATAAAATCAAATTAGAGAAATCTTTTCAGAACTCCACAGCCAAAATGATGGGAAGTAGACTTGATCTGTCTTACAAAAGTATTCCTAGATGAATTGTTGACTTAAGATTTTAAACTGATAAATAAACTTTCAGAATTTCCATGTTGCCTTAGATTGGCAAATATTTCTTATCTTTGTAATCATTATTTTAAATTACTTTTTTTTTCAGATTAACAGAATTTTAGTTTTGCTACATTCTGTTACTGATTTCTAAAGAAAATACACGTCATCAGAGTGCACCTTCATCAAGCTCTTGGATGTAAACTGTGCAGAGTGACTGACAGTCCAGAGGGCTGGGCTGCCATTCAGAGGGACCTGGACAGGATGGAGAGCTGGGCAGAAAGGAACC
Organism: Eudromia elegans; assembly: GCA_003342815.1. Classification (NCBI taxonomy): domain Eukaryota; kingdom Metazoa; phylum Chordata; class Aves; order Tinamiformes; family Tinamidae; genus Eudromia; species Eudromia elegans. The sequence goes on from PTEX01000120.1 coordinate 1,953,066, forward strand.
TCATGAGGTTCAATAAAGACAAGTGCAGGGGAGGAATAACTTGAGGATGAATAACCCCAGGTACCAGTACAAATTAGGGGCTGGCCTGCTCCCCCTGGAGAGGAATTTGGGAGTCCTGATTGACAACAAGTTACCCATGAGTCAGCAATGTGGCCTCGTGGCCAAGGCGGCCAATGGCTGCATCAGGAGGAGTGTTGCCAGCAGGTCAAGGGAAGACATTCTACCCCTCCGCTCAACTCTAGTGAGGGCACACCTGGAGTATTGTGGCAGTTCTGGGCTCCTCAGTACAGGAGGGATGTGGAGCTTCTAGAGAGGATCCAGCAACAAGCAACTAAGATGATTAAGGGACTGGAGCATCTACTGCATGAGCAAAGACTAAGCGAACTGGACCTGTTTAGCCTGGAGAAGAGGAGAGGAGATCTGATTAATATGTACAAATACCAGAGGTGTGAATGTAGGGAGGAGGAGGCCAAACTTCTCCTGGTGGTGGCCAGTGATAGGACAAGGGGTAACGGGCACAAGTTGAAACACAGGAAGTTCCCTCTCCATGTGAAGAAGAACTTTGTTACTGTTAAGTTGTCAGAGATGGCTGAACGGCCTTAGAGAGATTGCGGAGTCTCCTTCTCTGGAGATCTTCAACCCCCTTCTGGATGCAACCCTGTGCCACATGCTCTACTTGAGCAGGGTGGTTGAACAAGATGATCTCTGGAGGTTCTTTACAACCATTCTGTGATTCTGTGATCAGGAATAATATTCCAGTTTAGGTCCAGATAGTGTAAAAGAAGGTTCAGCAGAAGACCATTTAAATCAATGACAATGTCTCACTTAATCTTAAAAAGCTGTGATTAATTCACAGAAATTTTAAAATAGGAAATATTCTGGACCAATCTGAAAAGATTAAAAAAAAAAAATGTCCCTAACTTGTATAGTGTACTGCAGAATGCAAAAAATAGCAAAGCTTCACAGGGCAGCATATTAAAACTTTGAATGTAGTATTAAAAAGAGAATGTAAAAGACCATCCATCTTCACTTTTAGCTTGTTCACCACAGAATTGTTTATTCTTAAGTTAAAATAGAGAAGATGGATTCTGATAAAATATGTGCGTAATAAGGAAGATACCAAGCAAAAAATAAAAGGAGATAAAATGAATATATTTTCATTCTTCACTGGTAATCTCCCCCATATATAAAGACAAACTTACTGAGGACAATAAGAATGATATTCATATTTATCTGCTTTTAGAAAATTTAAATATCTGATACATTTGAAGCATAGGTAAAATATTATCGTTTCTGGCTTTATAATATTAACGTAACTCATTTTTCTTCCATTATGAAATTCTGCAAACTAAATTCTCCTCTCCGTGACACATGTGTAGCTACACAGTCTTCAGAGAATATTATCTCTAGAAGCCTTAGTACATAAACAGCTAAATTATATTGCCAAACCAGTGGGTTTCTCCAATTAAAATGAATACAGTCCTGCTACCTGTTGTGATATTTGCTTTTATGTCCAGCATTAAACATATTATTTACAAAGATACTAGAATTTAGTACTTACTAGATAAATACTACTTAAACTTAGTAATGTAGTATTGGGGCTTGCTCTTGTCATCATACATATCAGCATACTTACTGATGACTTTTTATTAACTGGTGGAGTATGAGTGTGTATTACTTCCACTCATTGCATAAGTAGCAGATGATTAGATTTAACATCTGACTAGCCTGATGTTATATCCATTCAATTTTCAATTTAGAGAAATCGGTCTTTTGCCTGCCAAACTCTTGTTTAACATTTTCTCACCAGTCCTGATTGTAGATTTTTTTTTTTTTTTTTTAAATGTACATGCCCTCAGTAGAGGAGACTGCTTATTTGCATTTTCTAAGATAAAAGTATAATCTTCCCAGACGTAGTTTTCTACTGTGTTTTCTGTGATGAGATAAAACTTGACTCCGGTCAAGAGAAATACAAGAACTGTTTTAGTTTTATTTTTGTCTTTTGATACACATCAAGTATTTGGTTCTGAGAATCATAGCTGCCTGACTTTCATGGCCTTTTCTTGTTCTGATTACTGAGATATCATATAGAAGATATAATTACTTATTAAAGTATGAATTTTAAAAGTTCAAACAGTGTATCCAACTTGACATCCCAGAATCTGACGGCCAAATTATTTATCTCACCACTGACATGCTTCTGTTTGCCCTTTTCATGACAATGCAAAAGCTACCATCTGTTTCCCTTTAAATTTGTTTTATGGCCTTCTCTCTTATACATCTTATACATCAGAAAATCCATTTTCCATGACCTAATCTCTGTGGATCCTGTGGAGACATAGCTCTTTCTATCTTTGATTTAAATAAAGTACTCTGTTGCTGAGAAAGAGAAAACAAAAGCAGGGAAATCAAAGTACAATACTAAGAAAATTCATAAATTGTTAAACACAAGAAACACAATATCCAACAACTCAACTGACAAAATTATCTGATGGTGAAAGAAAAGAAGAAGTCCTAGGAGCACTATAAAGCACCTAGGATGAAGGAATTCATTGGATTTTTTGCCATAACACTAGTTAAAATAAACAAATTCCTGGGGAAAGGAGTTATACATTTGTTCACACATTTTGCTATTTCTTGTACAGACTGTCCTAGAGTATTTCTAAATTTCTACATTACACCTTAAAGTTGCACTTTACAATTACACCTTAATTTCTATTCTTTAGGGTTTGTTTCCTGCTATTATTATTATTATTATTATTATTATTATTATTATTATTATTATTAATTGGTTAAATGCAAGAAAAAAAAATGAAGTTTCAGACTAAAAAAAATACGAAAATGCCTAAGTATTTTTTTCATTCTTAACATCATAAAAAACTATTTACATTAACTTTCAAATTTAAATAACAGAACCTGCGAAAGTCCCATATTAATCTCAAAGTTCACAGTAATTATATTTCCACGATGACATATTTCTACTTGCTCTGTTGACTGACAGAACAAAACTAGTTTCCCTTTAACTTTTTAATGATGTACACTCCCCTAATTTTTCTCCTATCAATCTTGCACGTATCTACCTATGAATCCAAGTCTTTCTGACATATGAGCAGCAAACAGACCATGTCTGAGCAGAGAGTTCCAAGAACATCAAGGGCTAAAAAGTAAAGTAGTAGTTAGAAAGAAAGTCAGTCAGATATGCTGAAAGAAAAAAAAAAAAAAAATCTGATGAATTGGATAAAAGTTGTTTATGCTGGTAATGTATTTTCTGTTTTTCATTTATTACTGTTTTGGAGAGAAAACATTTGCAGAGAAAATATTTTGTCCCTTTATGGGTATTTTCCTATGGGTACTTTCTCTTTTTTTCTATGATATTTTTATTTTATTAGAAAGTTAAACACTCTGAAACATCTAAAGTTCGTATAGTCCTTCTTAATTCTTCCTACTTCAAGCTTTCTCCTGTATTTTCATAATACTCAGATAAATCAAAGATCATTCTCTTTTTTGTTAGTGTTCCACTATTCATTATTAGAAAAGGACTATTTTCATTTAAATAAAATCTATTCATCCTTTCATGATAAAAAAGAGACATTCTATGAAATTAAAGATTGGCAAATCAAAGCCAAAAAGATGAATTATTTCTTCAGACAATGCAGTTCAATTACCTAGTTGAACTAATGCTTATATTAATGCAAGACTTTAGAAAGATTCTAAAAGGGATTGAAATGTAACTAATAAGTAAATGTGGAGTTTTAGCAGCAGATCACTGAAAGAATTGCCAAGTTTTATGGGGGTTATAAAAATCTCATGATTCAAAAAAAAAAAAATCAATTCATATTTAGTGAGTTAAACTGAAGTTTAGTAAAATCTTCCTGGCCACCACATATTTCATTATCTTCTCATGCAAGAAATTTTCTGTTTTGTCCAATGATAAAGCAAAGTTCATTGAAATGAAAGCAAAATAAATGAAACCAAAGATCAGACAGTGTATATGGCCTTTAAACAGATAAAAGCAAGAAAACATATTTCCATTTTTACATCCTAAATGTACTTTGAAGTTTCTCTGTTCTGCCTTCTTTTTTTTTTTTTCTGCTTTTACTTCTGTGTAAACTTTTACTGTTCTTATGTACACCTCGTTTCAGAACACAGTTTTTGAAATCTCAAAAGCTATTTTTGGAAAGGAAAAACACTTGGTAGCAGACATAATAGTCTGAATATGATTGATCATTAAGCTTTAAGGTGTGCATGTGTGTGTGCATATTTACATAAGAACTTTTTAAGATTGTTGCATGGTAATTGTAAGCACTACTACTACGACTATCTGCTGCATAAATTAAAAATTAATGTCGGTTAAATTCAACCAACACTAGGTCTTCAAATTTCCCTCTTAAGGAAATAAGTTAGTTTCCCATTGGATGAGGAGGAAAGTAAGGAATGTAAAGATGTCTTGAAAATAATTCTAATGCTAATTTGAATAGGAGCACATGTTATATGCCAATTCAGTCAGTTTAAAACAAATACATTTGTCATAACAAACTATATAGAAAAAAAAAAAAAAAAAAAAAAAAGTAGAAGCGGCTGATTCTGATCAATTTTTTCCCTCATTAAAAAGTTTGTAAAATATCTTACTTTTTATTAAACAGTTTGTTAACAAAACAAGATATGATTTATGAACTAATTTATTTTTGCCAAATGATATTTTTTCCCTGTCAAAATGCAAAATTGTTCATGCCATCACATTTTAAAATAATGATCATAGGTCAAGGCTGAACATTTTTAATTGAGGAGCTGCTTTGAACTAGACAGTAAATTACTTATCAGGTTCTGACATGATCCTTATGTTCTTTACAAAGTGTGCTTCTAAATACTACTAGTATCCATTGTCAATATGAATATTTTTTTATACCTCTCTACCTTTTTATGAGCAAAAATTAAGTAGAACTTTAAAATAATTATCTTTTCTATAAAAAGGTATTTTAAAAAAATGCTAAAATATCAAGAAAAACTTCAAAATTTAAGAAGAATCAGGTATCTCACTGCCATACAAAATATCCTTCAAAAATCTGTAGAGAGAGAATTTGGTCATTTCTTAAATAGAAAAATTGAATCAAAAATAAAGCATATCAAAACCATTGCTGTTAGAGGACTGAAAAAAAAAAATCTAGACCCTAAAGTTGATAAGAAGTAGTAACTACTGTAGTAACTAAAGTATTAAGACAATATAGCTTATTTTTCTAATCTTTGTTCAGATGAGTATGGGCTAAGAGTAGAATTACACCATACATGTAAGCTTATCTTAGTGCTTCCTAGAGGTCAGAAGTTTTATCATTTTCCTACACAATCCTGCCATTGGTTCTGGTGCTTAGCTTGCTCCTCTGTGAAAGGGTTCACTCTGATGAATTTCAGCGCGTTAGAGTGAAAGAAAGAGAAAGGCATCATGCTTGACATCATGCTGCCAAGTTCAGCCGACGAGAGTAGCTGAATGTGCCTCTTTTAGTGACAAGGAGCTTTCAGACCAGCTCAACCATCTTTTGCAACTTTGCCTTAATGTGTGAAAATAGCACAATATGGAAAGGAGAGATGGCATATTTTGCTTATCACCACTTTAGGTGCCAGGAACTTCCAGAGCAGCTTCCACTTATATTAAATATTCTGTAGAGTTTTGGAATTTATCCATGAGCAAAATGCTTATGACATTATCGTCACACATGTTATTTCTGTTCTGCCACAGAGATATAGTCAAAATAGCAGGGCATATGAATGAGGAAAAGCTATCTTCATGTTTTTCCAGATCTGTGGAGTTTATTTGGAGATGACGTAGTCTTAGAATATAGAGTCATAGAGTCATTACTGAGCAACACATAGAAGAAATCCTATGTATTCGTCAAATAACAGTGGCCTTCAACATTAAAACTCATGAAGGAAAAAAAAAAAAAAAGGGTTCTATTTCACGCCTTTTTCTTCCAAAAAATCTCACACTATAGGTCAGAGTCTAGTTACTCTTCTCACAGACCACTGCTTTTTCTAGAAGTACACAAAAAGAGTGAGAAGTCCAAAGGATGCCAGAGGGAGGCCTCACTCCTCAAACGCTGGATATACTTGTCTTTTATAGAGCAGTCTGGAGCATTTGGTACTTCAAGAAGAGACTGCAATGGAGAAAGAATATGCATAAAGATTTTATTTTAAACCACCACAGTGAGAAAATAAGCTCTCCATTTTTCATAATCATTCTGAAAGGCTCTTGAGGTGGAGGCAGAAGAGCAATTTATCTTTGTAGTTGTATTAGATGGAAAATGATTCAGACCAGAGAAAATATGGAAAACAGAGGGCCACAAAGACAAAGAAATCAAATATAAGCGGAAGATAAGGAAGCCAAGAAAGAATGGAGAAGATTTTCCATAGGCAGAATTAAAATTCTGAGACACAGACTTGGTAAAAAGCTGTGAAGTTTAAGACATTACTTATTCCATCTTACAATAGATAAGAACCTATAATAATTTTTAGAAAAATAGAAGAATAAAGGGCCACAATTTAATGTATATATTAAATATGAATACAGGATATAAATATTTCATTTTCAGTCTCAATTCAGATAAGAAATTCATTCTATATTGTTCATTATATCTAAAATGTCACAGGAAATTTCACACGTTTGTTCTTGACAGAAGTTTCTAGCAGAAAGGTGTAGAGCACTTTTCAGAAAATACATATTTGAGTTTAAAATTTCCTTTCAAATAGGAAATGAGGAGATTCTCTCTTCCATGGGAGAAACGCATAAAATATTGTTCTTTACTTGGAAAATCTAGATTTTTTTTTAAAAAATCACTTGTCCCTTGAAAACCAATGTATTTGAAGCCTCTGGTTCTTCCATTCCCATAAAACAAAAGGAAGAAATCCTCAAGGGAAAAAACAACAAAGATAACTATATGTATATATACACCTTCAAGTTCAGCTAAATGTATCAAATTTTTTAAAAAATCAATAATTAATTAATAATTAAGTATAACTTTTCAAATCAATTGAGGAAACTTCTGTACTGTGACACAAACAGAAAGATATAGCAACAGTGAGCAGAATGTTTGGATACAAATAGGACAGTAAAACTTTTAGCCTCAAGATAAAATAACAGAAATTCTGACCTGAAATTTTGAAAATCTTCTCGTAACTGTTTTAAAGTAGGAATGATCTTTCAAAAGTTAACAAATATGTGAAATGAATTATGAAATAAGTCTTTCATTTTATCACTCAGTATATTATTTTTTTAGTTGGGGAAAGGACGGAGAAGTAGATTTAAATTAAGGAAAAAAACCCACAAAAATCAAACAGATATGAGTCCACTTAGCTAGCATATTTAGCAATTGTCAAAGAATAGATTAGACTCTGTTGTATCACTTCCATTACATGACTTGTTCTGAGTTACTTATTCTGAGTAATTTCCAGAAAACACTATCAGAGAGTGGAGTAAATGAGTCTTTTAAGGGAAATAATCATGTTCTGTGAAAAAATAATCACACCCACAGTGTGATACCCACAGAAGTAGTTACTTTTGGCAACCAGTTAGTCCAATACAGTGAAATAAACAGACATATATGTGAAGTTTCAAAGATCTGCATCATTTCTCTTTGGGGGGATAAGTGACTGTTCTGTAAAAATGTTAAATCTAACTATTTCCAATCAATAAGATACTTAATGCAATTCATGAAACCAAAGCAAACACTATTTTTTTTTTAAATAGATTAAATATAATTGATCATAAATTAATTCTAAATTGATCATCTAACTCTGTTTCTGAAAAGGTATCTTCATGGCTGAATGTCAGACACAAAAAAAGCTGCCATGTATAAATCAATGCTAAGAACTACTGTTATAAAAATCTGGTTCAGATTAACATCATAATGAAATATGGTATTACAGCATGTTGATCAATAACCTAATATAGCTCTAATTAAGACTAAACCAAAGTCCAATAATACTCTGAGAAAGCCATTTTATTTTCCTAGAGAATCATAAAAAAAAAAATTGTGATAGGATTAAGTCCATTTCACATAAAACACAAGAATGGAGACTAACTTTTCAAATACTCCACATAAAACTGAGCAATCATATAACACTAAGGTTCAATATATAAAAAAATGGAAAGCCTATCAGAATCTGCTAAAGTGCTTATTTTCGGTTATAAAAATATTATTTTAGAACTGCACAATGATACAAGCAGTAGTCTGTATTTTTTCTTCAGGAAGTAAAAATATAGTTCAGTGTTTTTCCTGAGTTTAGCTAAGATTTTAAAGAATGGTCTCCAGAAGGAAAATAAGAATAATCAAATTAGAGTGGATCAACAGGAACAGGAAAGTATAGGAAAGAGTAGGAACAGTTTGAGACTGAAAAATAATATTGTGAAGAAATTTGCATTTTTTCACATTTTATAATATATTTTCACTTCCTATAATAGTTTAAAATCAATAAGAGAAGTGAAACTAATGTATAGAAACGGTAATAGCCATGGTTCATTTTCACATGGCCTACTACTTTGGTTAGCATGTCATTGAGGGTTTTTCATCCAAAATTGGCTTATAGAACTGAATTATCAAAGACTACATATTTCCTGCTAGGCCACTAAGTGGAGAGGGGCCACTAAAGGTGGATTGCCCTGAGCTCAAGAGCATCACTTCTCAGATGTGAGAATTTATTACAGATAAGATGTTGCAACAAAACTAAAAGTATAGCAAAGCTAGAAATAAAACAGTACTCTATGCAGCAAGGCCTTAGCGCTCCAGTCAGTACCAGGGCACAGAGTAGCAGGTGACCTGGTGATCAACCAACAGCCCTGCTCAAAACTCTGCAACCATTAGCAGGTCCTTTGTCAGGGAAGAACTCCATAGCCTGAGGTATCTCTGGCACGGTTCTGCCATGTTACTTCTTTGATTGGACTTGTCTATCATGGGGTGGTTAGTAGGGTGTGCCCCCAAGCTACAGCATCTCCACAGTGTGACTACATCTCCTTGGTGGCCTGGGGTTCTTTAGCTCATGGTAGGTTGTACCAGCTGGTGCAACACCCGTTAGAGACTTCATAGTTTCAAACTTATGCCATTGGTTGCACACTTCAGACTCCTTGACTATCTACCATGGCCCTCAAACTGTAGAACTGTTTCTTCAATGCTACCAATAGCTGCATTCTAAATAATGATTGAAATGCTACAGTATATGAGGAATTTACAAGGTAGAAATCATCCTAGACATAAAACTGCTTTTACTCAGGACTCTTCCACTTCTGCATATGCAGAAGGACATTGAGGAGTTTGCATGGGTCTGTTCTACCGATCTATCTCACTCCTGTTATGCCATACTCATTATTTACTTAAGTTTCTGATCTTCAAGAGACAGATATAATAACAGACACACATCATATATTATATCCATTTATACCCTACCACTTTGCAACATTCCTCATTTTTATACTTGTTTTTTAGACTATCTGTTAGATATTATGTTATCTGTTAGATATTATGTTTCGTTCCACTTCTTTAACACAGCCAACATTCTAACCAAAATATATAAACTCCATTCTTTGTACCAAGATGCTTGTTACTCTGGTGTGCCATGCTCATCGACAATTTTAATCACCTTGTAAAAGAGATTTACAGAAAGACCTGTCTGAAAGCTTTAGCAGTAGATACCTTTACTGCCTCTTTGTAAGCCATATATAGGAAAGAATATCACTTATACAAAAACAAACAAGGGCAAGTGTAGGGTCCTGCACCTGGGGAGGAATAACCCTAGACATGCCTGCAGGCTGGGGAACGACCTCCTGGAGAGCAGCCCTGCAGAGAGGGACCTGGGCGTCATGGTGGACGACAAGTTGACCATGAGGCAGCAGTGTGCCCTCGTGGCCAAGAAGGCCAATGGGATCYTGGGGTGCATTAAGCAGAGCGTCTCCAGCAGGTCGAGGGAGGTGATTCTGCCCCTCTACTCAGCCCTGGTGAGGCCGCACCTCGAGTACTGTGTGCAGTTCYGGGCTCCCCAGTGCAGGAGGGATGTGGAGCTGTTAGAGAGAGTCCAGCGCAGGGCCACAAAGATGATTAGGGGCCTGGAACATCTGCCCTATGAGCAAAGGCTGAAAGAGCTGGGCCTCTTCAGCCTGCAGAAGAGAAGACTGAGAGGGGATCTGATCAATGTATATAAATATCTCAAGACAGGGAGTGAGGAGGAGGGGGCTGGCCTCTTCTCAGTGGTGGCCAGTGACAGAACTAGGGGAAACGGCCACAAATTGAGGCACCAAAAGTTCCACAGGAACTTGAGGAAGAATTTCTTAACAGTGAGGGTGACAGAGCCCTGGAACAGGCTGCCCAGAGAGGTAGGTGGTGGAGTCTCCTTCTGTGGAGATCTTCAAAACCTGCCTGGACATCACCCTGTGCCACATGCTCTAGGCGACCCTGCGTGTGCAGGGGGGTTGGACTAGATGACCTCTACAGGTCCCTTCCAATCCTAGCCATTCTATGATTCTTTCAAAATCCAGAGGATAGATGATCTACTTACACTGTTTTAGCGTGTTGTATTTGTACACAATTGATATATATAAAATACGCTCATGTGAGCAGAATGTTTATAGAAAGTTACCTACCATTGTAAGCATACAAACAGACCAGACCAGCTAACAAAATCCATCATCTACTTCAAACAAGTCAAATTAGCCAGTTACTTCAAAGAAAAATATCCTTTGAGGGATAATAATTGAGAAGTCTCTTCCTGAAGTGAGTTAGAAGAAATATACTTCCATCTTCAAATAATCACTACAAAACAATTTATTTTTTTTAATCATTGTCATTTAATTTGGGACATCTTTGCTAGCTACATATATGTCTAATCCCTTTTTTTTTTTTTTTTTCCTTTTTTCTATCTTGCCAAGATCCTGGCCTCCTTATAGTACATGAGCATAAATTCAAGGCAATTGTGCCTTGTCTGAACAAGCACTTTCTTATATTATTATTATTATTATTATTATATTCTTAAATTATTATATTCTCACAGCTTCATGTTAATACGCAGTGCTAAGCATTTTATTGTTTTCATGTAATTTCTCCAGGAAGAATTTTTTTCCAGATTGCAATAGCATAATTTCTATTTGAATGGTTTACCTGCTCAAAACCCACCTCTCAGAGCTAAAAATATTCTATTTACTGTTGCATTCTGCAGCATCTGTTTCATTTACCTTTGTTTCTTTTATCTGAATCTTTGCTCTATTTTCTTCTGGGTTTGTCTCCTTTGTTCAGACTATTTACAGCATTTTACCTGTGTTTCATTTATAACTTCTCTCTGGTTAGCTTTTGTTCACAGTTTAAATTTTCTTGTTTATACTGTTCATTCTCTTCTGCCTCATTATATTCCACTTTACTTGCAGACTCACCTTGCTCTCTTTTCTATTTTAATTGCTGTTGTTCTGACTATTGTTTCCCTCTACATTTTTTTTAATCTTTCCATCTTCTATTTCTTTGTGTGAGGGGAGAATGTCATCCAATTTGGTTTTGTTCATGGGTCTCTTAATTCCCCAGTGAAATTCTCTCCTTTCTTTATAATGTCTTCTCTTTCCACGCAAATAGTGGATAAAGTTAGAGCACTACAAATCAGCTGGAAAAAAAATCACTGACCCAGTGATCAGCAGTTTTCAAAGTGCTCAGTCCTTAATTTGCGTCTAATCAATTCACACGGTTTCTGCCCTTGTTGTCAGTTTGGAAAGGTAGAGAATAGCCATGACAGAAGAAACTACCTGTACTTCGTCTGTAATAAACAAAGCCTAAGTGTGAAAACCTCAAAAGTTAAAGTCAACTCTGCTACTAATGGAAACTTCTCAAGGTTCAATAAATACTTCACAATATCCCTGTTGCCAGTTATCGGTTCACGTCAGTACTCAAAAGTGCTGAAATACACTTTGATTATTCAAATGGGAGAGTGAAAAAAGGAAGCTTTGCATACTTAAGCTGTCAAGATTACTTAGAAATGAGGACCTGAATGATTGCAAATGTTCCTTTCTGATATAAGTCTTAAAGTCTTACTAACTAAATAAATAACCAAAGAGATCTTGTCACTTTTGGGTTTAACTTAGGCTTTCACAGAGTTATAATTTTTTCTGTATTTAACTAGCACTGAGTTTACTAACTTGATAAACATATTTTTGTATCAGGTGAGAAAGGAGAGGACTAGCTTGTAAAGTGGCTATAATAATGATTTGGCATGTTGAAAGAAAAATTATGTAATTTAGCAAGGGTCTTCACAGAGTTTAACAAGGCACTATTCCTACTAGAAAGAACTTACAGACAGCAAAAGGATACATATACATGAAGTGCTATGGAGCTATATACAATATATAAAAAACATGTATAGCATAAAATATATAATATATCTATAACACATATACACACATATATATATTATACACACAAACATATATATTGATATACATGTGTTTATATGCATATAAAACTTGTGGCCAGTAAGATGAATTAAAACATCAGCACAGCCCTCTGCCCATGCAAGACTCTGGCATTAGCGCTGGCTTTCTGTACTCTGCCCCACAGATCACCTAAAGACAAGGAAAATGGAAAGGGAAGACATAAAGACATTTCTTATGAGTAAAACAAGTCTCAAAGCCAAGAAATTCTGCAAGTTGAAACAGACATGGGAGGAGTGAAGGAAAAAAGGTAATAAATGGGATTTTTTTTTCGTCCTATGTTTTTGAGGTGCCTTAGTAAGAGAAAAATCGTCTGGAGTGCAGGTGATGCTTGCCAACAGATAACAGCATAACTCAGCAAAAATAAGGCGGCAAGTTTTCCCCAAAAATGATAAAAAAAAATGTAAAGTATGAATAAAATTTTTAAAAGAAATTGAACATTATGGTCAAAGTCCTAGGCACCAGAAAAAGGAGCCAGAAAAGAAAAAGATTACTGTAGCTACTAGGGTGGCTACTAAGTGGCATGCAGCAAGCTGGAGATTGCATTAAGTTTAGCAGCTTAGCCTGACTGCTGCCTGCATGGCCCTGGTTTTATTGGCGGTTGTATGGTATGAAAAAAATACATATTCAACATAGTTAGAAAAAGAAACAGAAAGACAAGCAGAAGTATTAAACAAGTGCACTGGAAGTTTCTGTTATCACCATTCATTCTCCTGCTAGCCTTCCTTCTCTGTAATATCTCCATTAAGATAATTCTGACAATTTATCAAATGTTAGACATAAATTATAATTTGTTTTACATTTCATTTAATTTACAAAAGGAAAGTTGTATAAGCGTCTTCTAGAATGATAATTTTTCCTTGTTGAAGGTGAAGATTCCTAATATTTTACTTATTTACTTTGGAATATAACTAAAGTATTATTGATTTGATTTTCTTAATTAAACTCATTCCAAGAATTATTTATTATTACTATTATTATTGTTATCATTTTAGATTTAGAATAAAAGAAACATCTTGGATAAAACTCTAATGCTACTTTTCCAACAATGCAAAACCAAATCGATGTAAATTACTTCAAGAGAGTAGGCTGTGGATTGTATAATAAATCACAGTGTCTGGGGATAAATCACAGTGTCTGATTCTGTTGTCGATAGTTCCTGGCACATTACATGGGAAGAGAAGGCAGCTGCCAACAACATCAGGCTTGGAATGGGCCCTGGCAGGGTGTTCAAGACACCCATGCAGGTGTTCTCTTGGTGGCCTGGGCCACCCCATCGCTCCTGCCTGCCGAAGCAGGACCATCTCTAATGTTATGGCCAGAGGCAAAGCTTTGGGTTGTTCCTGCTTGGGCTGAGGTGATCAATGAAATTAATTTTAGTTTTACAGCCAGTAGCACACATTCTTAATGTATCAACACCTGATGTTCCATAGGTTAAGCATTAAAAAAAGAAAAATATATTAGTTTAGTTTAGTTTAAACTTATTTCTGTGTCATATATTATAAAAGTACAAAGTATATATTATAAAAGTACTATATATATATGTATATTAACTATGAAATTCAAACTTTTGGAAGTTTTAAGCTGAAGATAAAATGTCCAATTACTGTTTTCTTGAGCAGAGAATACAGATGGAAGAATAAATCATCTTGCTTAAAAACTAACTTCTTGTTAAGAAAGAATGAATATTATCACAAATGCCTTTTAAACAGAGGAAATACTAAAACTTGCGTTCATTCCAATTTTGTGAGGCCTATGACTCTATTTGACAATTTGATTTTTAATCATGAGTATTTTGGGAAAAGTTTTAATACATACAGTTAAATCTTTGGACAAACTTTGAAAAATATCTCTTTTTATATATGCTTCTCTTGGAGAATCTCAAACACACAAAAATATACTTTATTAAATGTTCAAAAATTCAAATTTGCTTCAACTTGTCACTCCTCCATTTCTCATAATTTCTGGTAAATGTAGCTATACCTCTTTTCACTTATACAAACAAATGAATAGCTGTCACAGAAAGATTATACCCTCTTGCTAATAGTGGAGCTTTTAATATTCTGTAATTTTCTGGTGCTTTTTCCTAGAACATTCTAGTAGATGTATCATTTTCGTAAGAATTTTGTTATAATCTTGAAGGAAATATTTAGAAAAAATACATCCTTTTACTTCTAAAAATGACTATGCATAACATAAAGTTATGCAAGTTTCTCTTACTTTGCAAAATAAGACAGAATTATATTGGATTGAATTACTCTATTTCAGTACAACTGAAGCATGGATGCATTTTGCCTCTGTTTAAAATAGGCCTATGCCGAATGTTTAAATACCAAATACATTAACTAGCCAAGTACTAGAAATTTTAATGTATATTCACTTACAGCTATTTACGGAGCTTGGGTGGATAATCACCAGTTATTATTAGGACTACCCTTAAAAAATGGAATATTACATTTTATATTGGGGTGATAATTAGACCAAAACTGTTATTTTAGATATCAGCATGACATACCTCTTTTAAAAAGTAATGTTTAAGTCTAAGCATTTCTAAGAAAAAAGGGCAAACATATGGTACAGTGTATACTGACAATCCATGATATATTACTCTCAGAACCTTTCTAAAACAACATTTTGAGGGTTGCAAAGTGAAATAGTTATGAAGAAAAAGAAAAATTGGAATTGCCATTTTCTCAGCTGTCTACATATTCATCGTACCACTGCCACTAATAGTGTGCTATTAAAATAAACAGTTGTTTCAGTGTGGCATTTTAATGAGTGAAGAGTACCATTTGAGCAATTTATGCAGTTAGTTCCTAACATTATTTTTGTCTAGAATATTTAATCTTGAAATCTTGCTTTGGGGGCAGTCATTATATAATTTTCTCCCAGATTTTGCTTATGCTGTCAGGATCTTGAAGGCATGTACAGCCCCTACTGGTTACACCTAATTCAGCGGGGGACTCTCTCACCCCAATTGCTCATCAGCCCTGGGGCTCCATTTCAGCTGCAGCCCCTGCCCCAGAGACACCATATCTGTGAGGGTCCCCAGCCCTGACCTGGTCACCCACAGGACCCTGGGACATGCATTGTGGGCAGCTGGGCTCCTGGGGACACCTGGAACCTGCACTGTGGAGACCTGGGGTCTTAGGGACCCCTGGGACCTGTGCTGTGTGGAGCTGGGCTACTGAGAGACCCTGCAACCTGTGCTGTGGGGAGCTGGGCTCCTCAAGGACCCCTGGGACCTACACTGTGGGAAGCTGGGCTCCTGGGGAAGCCTGGGACCTGCACTGTGCACTGCATATCTTCAACGCCAGCCCTAGCCCTTTCTCCCTAGACTTGTGTCACTGCTTCCTCTGTTGGGGGCTGTCAATGGACCCTGTTACCAGCA
Organism: Eudromia elegans; assembly: GCA_003342815.1. NCBI lineage: Eukaryota > Metazoa > Chordata > Aves > Tinamiformes > Tinamidae > Eudromia > Eudromia elegans. The sequence continues at coordinate 1,968,899 of PTEX01000120.1, forward strand.
CCCAGATTTGCTGGCACATTCATCCTCCATGGGTCTGTGCCCCTCAGTGAAGTCACTTTGCTCTCAGCTTGTCGTTCCCTATGCAACAGCCCTGCTCCTCCCGCCCCATGGTTTATGGCACTCACTATGCTACAGTGAACTCTTTACAAATTATACTACAACTTGTTTTCATAACATGCAGGAGAGATCATCAGATAGCTCCAAAGACAGCTTTTCAAAATTGTTGATTCATGTGATGTTTTATCAGTTCAAATAGTTATCTTTCATGGCTTCATTTAAAAGCGAGATTTGTCAGCATTAGTGCAAATAGAACTCCTGTTCTGCAAATTTCAACAAGATTAAATTTTAAAAGGAACAATTAAACAAGGAAATTCAATGCTGGATGAAGATGGAATGTTTGGAATATTGTATCAGAAGTCATGAGCTTCACAAAGAGCCCAAATGCAAAAGCCTTTTTATTGTTTGTTTGTTTGTTTGGTCATATTCTCTCTGCTTTAAGCCAAATACTGAAGAAGAAAAAAAGATAGAGTGTTCTTACCAGTCTATAATACTTTTTATTAGCTGCATAGTTATGTATTTGTACAGATACACCTATACAAGACCCAGAGAACATTTTTGTTATAAAGTGAAGTTTTTACTCTGTTATAAAGTGAAGCAGGAAAAACAGTTAGTTAATTTGATTATATTTTTCTGAACGTCATCAGATAAAATGATAAAATCTATTCTCATGCTAGAACTGATGTTTCTGCAAGCACTGCACTTATTTTTTTTTTTTTTTTCTGATTTAAATAAACTGCTTTTTTAAAAGGAAGAGTCTGTGGAACACCACCTTACTACTTGATACAGCAATCTGCAAGAGCAAACCTGTCACCGTGAAAAAGAAAATTTAGTAGAGCTTGCATAATTTCACTATTAAAATTCCTTAAATAAAACCTGATTCTCCACTCTCACACAAATGTATACTATTTTTCTCCTGTACCCACATGCTACAAAGATCTCACAAGACATGCAGAACAAGTCTATTTCAAGACTTCCAGAGAAGATTATATTCTCCTTTTCCAATGACAACTTATTCTCTTCTGTTTTACAGAGCTCCCTTTTTTCTTTCTTCAACAGAAAGCTGTAGCATCCTAAAAGAACAATACCTAAATTTTTGAGCATGAGTATTTGTCAGGGTTTCTTAACCCTTTTTTTTTTTATTTCTCAAGAGATTTTTTTCTAAAAAAATCTCCAAAGCTTCACCTTTGGAGGCTTATTTTAACAGAAAAGAATCCTAAATGCATGCATATATATACAAAATGAATCTATGTATACAAATAGTTATGTTCATGAAAACACACATACCCCATCTTAGTATCTTGAACAAGATATATGCAAACAAAAAAAATCTGCCTTTGCAACTTTCTGTGATTTCCCTCTTCCTTCTATCTTACTATCTTTCTTTACTTGTTTTCTCTTATGCTTATTAAGACAGTCGCTTTATAAGAACCCTAAGTTACTAGCAATAGTTATTCCTTTTCAGTCCGTGAAGACTCTTTTTAAACTATTCAACTATTCTTTGGGATTACCAATTCCGATAGATAAAGCAATGACCATGAGGATTTTGCTTTCTGAATTCTTACATGTGATCAAATTTCCATTGAAACTTTTTTTTTTTGAGATATGGTCAGAAAATACAAAAGTTTATCTGTATGCTGTTGGATTTGACTGGATTTTTTTTTTCAGCTGTGGGCCACCTGCTTCCCTGCAGCTAATCTCAGAAGTGTTCACAATCACCGATGAAACAGGCAATACAAATAGAAACACAGACATATGAAGAAACAGAATTTCATTCGAGATAGATTTTTTTCATGTCTGCTTTTTGCTGCTCATTTAGTAAGTAGAATCCATGCCCTGCAAACATTTGAAATAAAAACCTTCTCTGTTCAAATTTATACCCTGTAGTGTCTTAATTTGTAGTGAATAAGTGCTGAAATGTTAGCAGGGATTAAAAAAATAAATAAAATTGTTAACAATAAATCAGCACTTGCCATTTAATATTTAATCTTAAGAAAATGTATTACTTTATTAAAGCGATATTGTGTGATACTAAAAAGAAACTGGACAACACTTGAATATTGTATTCTTTGTTACAGTTACCACAACTAATATATGTATGCATAACATTTGCATTCTTATTGCAAATTTGCTGTAATCCCTCAATCTGCAACTCTCCAAAACTAGTCATTTTGTTCATAGCTCTGAAATATGCACTGATAAAAATGTTCTGCAATTCATCATATTCTTGATTTTAAAGCTAATTTTCTTTTACTCTTGTGTTCCATTTCTGATGCCTCATACTAAACGATGGCTGAGAATTGTCCTTATTCTTTTCCAGTCACTCCTGAAAGCCTCCTGTTGCAAGGATTAGGCTCCTAGGTCACTCAGAAAAAAGCACTATTTCAACATTCATTTACACTTGTTTTTTTTCCCATATGTTTCTTAGTTCATTGCATTCTTTCAAGACAACAAGTTTTATGGTAGTACTAGAAATTGTTTTTAGCTTTAAATAGATTTAAAACACATCATATATTATGTCATTTTTAATTAACTAAGGAAAACGTGCACCTTGAAGACTGGACATATGCTTTCACAGATAAAATCTTTAATGTAAAGGCATTAGCTTTTACTGACTACTTATATATATTTAACATACAAACATAGGTCACATTTTAATGAAGTTTATTATTTACCTTGTCCTAAAGTTAGCAGGATGAGGATGCCCATCATATAGTGATAAGTAATCATATTCCTCTTCTAGAGCAAAGGATTGAAAGACAATCTGTATTCTATTTCTTTCTTCTGCTATTATAACCCAAGTACAGTTTGCACCATTTGGATATCCATATGGGAAGCCAGGGCTTTCTATAGTGCCATTAAGTCCTTTTAGAGTTCCACCACAGGTATAAATAAATCCTAAAAAGCAAACAAACAAAACAAGGAAAATGAAGTTAGCAGCACATTTTTATATCAACTTTCAATAAAAGAAAATATACCTTTTGAATTCATGATTTCCACAGAACATTTCTCATTGACCAAAGTACTACATTTAAGAAGGGAAAACTAAAGTATTAAATATGGCCACTTAATGCAAAAGAGTTCCACCTACCTAACAAATGTGTTTTCCATACTATTTCTATAAAGACATATGGTATTTCTCTATGTCTGTGCAGAAAAATATTTATAAACATCTACCTAATTTTCTTGATTATGAGACAAAGCATTTGTATCAATTACCCCCATTGTAAAAAAGAGAAGCCACCAGAGCAAGATTAGTCTTATTCTTTCAGTGAAGCTCTGTTACAAATTAGATCCATCAATCTCTTCCCACTCCTCCCCAGATTTTGGGACTGGAAGAGGTTGAAAGATTATTCATTATGCAAAAGGGGTCTTTCCTTCCTTCCTTCCTTCCTTCCTTCCTTCCTTCCTTCCTTCCTTCCTTCCTTCCTTCCTTCCTTCCTTCCTTCCTTCCTTCCTTCCTTCCTTC
>PTEX01000120.1:1978038-2048441 GCA_003342815.1 Eudromia elegans
AAGAAAGAAAGAAAGAAAGAAAGAAAGAAAGAAAGAAAGAAAGAAAGAAAGAAAGAAAGAAAGAAAGAAAGAAAGAAAGAAAGAAAGAAAGAAAGGAAGGAAGAAAGGAAGGAGGGAAGGAGGGAAGGAGGGAGGGAGGGAGGGAGGGAGGAAGATGCACCCTTCAGTACATTAAATTGGTTAGTCTGAAATCCTGCAACATCTTCAAACAGCTGAGAGAGAACAAATTGTTACAAATCTAAGTAACCTGTTGAAAACAGTATATGCATTTGGAAAAGAAAAAGAAACACAGTTACCCTAATCCTTAAAACCTTCTAAAGCAGCATAGGTTTAGTCAAAGTGAAGGGAAGAAATAAAAAATTCCAATAAGCACTCCAATAGGAAATAAACGTTATCAAATAAAATATGATACTTGTTTGAAACTACTTCAACATGATTAGAAGAGACTTTGAAGACTTAGTGCTGTGAGAATTAGGAGGAAATTAAGGCTCTGCTTTAAGTTTCGGTCAATAGAAACTGAACATAGGAATGGCTCATTATTTACTGTATTGCAGACAGTCTTTCTATATTCTTCATTTCCTTCCTTCCAAAAATTATAGACAGCCCTCTGTGGTGACTTAGAGTGATTCAGATGGAAAGAGTCTTGAAATCCTGTTGCTTATAATCAGTCTTCTCATTCAATCAGAAAGCTTACCTTCAGGAGAGATCTGCTTTTCTTAATAACAAATCTAAAATCTTTTACTTTAGACTACATGCAAATCCAGACCTTCCAAATGCTGCTATAAATATAGAGAGGAAAGAAAAGTGATCTAACTGACTTTTCTCACTCCCTAAAACATTATCACTTCCAGAGAAATGCCCATAGAAGCCTGATGCAAATGGTTACCCTGTGATGTTACTGCTGTGGTATTTGGGCTGTTGTAATAGATGCAGAGTCCATGCACTCTAAATCAGCCTAAGCTGGCAAAATGAAAAATGTGTTTGGAATTACCAAAGTAGCAGTTGCAAAATCAGCTATAGTCTTTGATCTACTCCAGGCGGTGACAGCGTCTTTTGAATTGAACAGCAGCAAGATTTCAGACCATTCAATGAGAGTATAGGCAAATACAGGAAGGCAGACACACAGAACTGTTTATCTGAAGTAGAAAATAAAGCAAGATCACAACACAGTGTGAATGCAGAAAGGACAAAAATGGCCATGCACAAATAAATGCATAGCCTCAACCAGTTGCAATTATATAGAGCATCAGGATGGGTTTCTGGCTTGCAATTTCTAGGTTGCATAGTAATGAAAAAAATGCCACTACTTCAAGTATCGAAGGACCACAGGCTATATATGGGTCAAATGAACACAGGGAGGGCAGAGCATCACATGAAAGAGTTGGCACTGTGGGATATTCTCTGACATAGCTCTTAAAATCAGGAGGGAAAAATTTAAACAGCTTGATCTTCTACAGATCTTCAGACATTTTATTTCTGCACTCTTTTTTGCTTCTGGTTCAGTATTACAAGCAATGAATCTTCCAGCAAGTTCCAGATTTTATAAAAAAAAAAAAAAAAAAAAAAATTATTGTGTCATCAAGAAGAGCTGAACTTTCTTCCACGGCTTGTTAATGCCTGGAGCTGCACTGTGACTGTTTGCAGAAAGGGGAAAGAGGAGTAAGTACTTAACAAAATTACTACTGTCTTCCTTTCTCATCCTCCCTTAAGAAGAACAAATTAAAAAATATCCATCCAGTCCATCTCTGCAGAAAAGGAAAACCCAATCTAATTTTATGGAACCAACTATTTACTTTTCCATATTCCTTGCTATGACATCTTATAACTGAAATTGCTGGATCATTTAAATTTATAGTGCAGAACAAAATAAGAGGAAAAATATATGTGAAATAATTCCTCTAAAAAACAACATATTCAATTATGAAAGAATCTAAAAAAAATTAAAAAACACAATACAAAAGTGAAGCACTGAAGTCACAGAAAGGAAAAGTAAAATTAGTAAGGCAAACATTTCCAACTGGAAAATAGTAGCTTAACTTGGTTAAATTTAATTAAGTGAAAATATTTGAGAAAATAGTTATACTATTTTGGTTTAACTTCATTTGTATGTGAAAAAGGAATTAAGTATATATTGTTATTTTTCTTTCTCTACTGATTAAAATTTGGACAGTCTAGCTAACGTACTAGGCATTAGCCCTAAAAATGTCTTACAGTATTACACAAAGCATGGAAGCATGCTGTATATGGGAAAAAAAAAAAAGATGGTTACTCTGTTTGAGTATTGCTTCTTGGGCTGCATCAGCACAAAAACAGGAAAAAAAAAATGCTAATTATTTCTTGAGCCTGAATGATCATTTGTCATATAATGGCCCAAGGCACAGCCTTGGACATTCCTACCTCCTAACCATTAATACTTAACAGGGCCCCGTGTCTCTTGTTATCACGTTAGCAACATACATAATTTCCTATTAAATTGTGTGACTTTTTATCTTTAATTAATGTGCTCCCTGGTTTCAGCTTATTTCACCTTTTGGCAACCGTTACTCCAAGTGTCTCATCCATTTTTCAGTACTGATGTCTGCTTTCAGTAGTTGGTATTTCTGAAATTAATCAGCACCCTACATTTCTAAAAAAAAGCTAGTAATAGTGCTGCTGGCTTACCATGAATAATCATCCCCTCTGACATGACAAACTAGCTCCTACAGGAAAGCTATTACTTTGAAACTGATTCTATTGCATTAAAACATTCTCAGTAGCAAAGAATCTCATCAGAGAATTAAAGTTTGCTCAGGTCTGAACAAGAAGAGGGAAACCTTAGTTTCTTTCTTGGTCTGAATCCATTAGAGCCACTTTACTAAATATCAGACAATTAATAGAAGTGTATTTTAAAATAGCATTTTAAAAACCTAGCAGATTTTTAAAATCATAGAATGCTTAAGGTTGGAAGGGACCTCCAGAGGTCATCTAGTCCAACCCCCCTGCACACGCAGGGTCTCCTAGAGCATGTGGCACAGGGTGGTGTCCAAGCAGATTTTGAAGATCTCCAGAGAAGGAGACTCCACGACCTCTCTGGGCAACCTGTTCCAGTGCTCTGTCACCCTCACTGTTAAGAAATTCTTTCTCAAGTTCCTGTGGAACTTTTGATGCCTCAGTTTGTGGCCGATTCTTCTAGTCCTATCACTGGCCACCGCTGAAAAGAGACTGGCCCCATTCTTCTCATTCCCTCCCTTGAGGTGTTTGTATACACTGATTAGATCCCCTCTCAGCCTTCTCTTCTTCAGGCTGAAGAGGCCCAGCTCTCTCAGCCTTTGCTCATAGGGCAGATGTTCCAGCCCTTACTCATCTTTGTAACCCTGCGCTGGACCCTTCCTAGCAGCTCCACATCCCTTTTGTACTGGGGAGCCCAGAGCTGCACACAGTACTCAAGGTGTGACCTCACCAGGGCTGAGTAGAGGGGCAGAATCACCTCCTTCGACCTGCTGGAGATGCTCTTCTTAATGCACCTCAGGATCCCATTGGCCTTCTTGGCCACGAGGGCACACTGCTGCCTCATGGTCAGCTTGTCATCCACCATGATGCCCAGGTCCCTCTCTGCGGGGCTGCTCTCCAGAAGGTCAGTCCCCAGTCTGTACACATGTCTGGGGTTATTCCTGCCCAGGTGCAGGACCTTACACTTGCCCTTGTTGAACTTCATGAGGTTACTCGCCGCCCAGCTGTCCACTCTGTCCAGGTCCCTCTGGATGGCAGCGCAGCCCTCAGGGCTGTCAGCTATTCCTCCCAGTTTCATATCATCAGCAAACTTGCTGAGGGAGCACTCCATCCCTTCATGCAGGTTATTAATGAATAATTTGAACAGGACCGGACTGAGGACTGACCCCTGGGGGAGACCACTAACCACAGGCCTCCAGCTGGCCTCTGTGCCACTGATTACCACCCTCTGAGCCCTGCCATCGAGTCAATGCCTAATCCTTCTGACCATCCACTCATCTGTCCCATTCTTCTGGTGCTTCCCCAGGAGAGTGTTGTGAGGGATGGTGTCAAAAGCCTTGCTAATATCCAGATAGATGACATCCACCGCTCTGCCCTCATCTACCCAGCCAATCACTCCATCATAGAAAGCTATCAAGTTAGTCAAGCATAATTTCAAAACACATTTTCAAATCATTTCATCATCATCTCAGAAGAGAGCTGCTGTTGTTTTACTTTTCACATGGTATACTTTGATTCTGATTTTAGCATAAAAATACAACTCTTTGGTTCCCAGTGCACCTAAATATACACTTTTATAATGAGATCTTTTTCCTCTTAGTCTTTCCTTAAGCCAAGCACATGTTGTTTTGTGGTTGGTTAGAGGAATAACCCAATCCCGGAATCTTCAGTGTAATTACACTGAAGAAAATAGGTGCTTATAACAGAGCAAAAACTAACATTAGGTCAGAGGTGGGGTCTTTTTGATGGATGTTGAAATATTTGTTATTTTTAAGGTGTGAGATTTGTCCTTTAGTATGAGAAAAGGACTGAGGAAGCCAGAGAACAATTTTTACTGTTGTGTGCTCAGATTAAAATACTGGTCCTGGTGGTGCTTGGAGAATCCAAAGGAGGATGACAGTAGATATCCTTCCAAGAGAATTTGGGGAGGCTTCCTGCAAAAGCTTTGAATATTTTCTCTCAGCAATCCAAGAGGACTTAGGGATGTATTCACACAACTGCAATAGCTGTTAAAATTTTAAATTTACAGCCAGTAACAATGTTTCCATGTAAAGCTGTATGCTTAGTCATTTAGGTTGTACAGGAAGGAACATGGATATCTTTGAATAGCTGACGATGTAAATCAGTACATGCATAGTATCTTCTTTCATTGGGCTCAATCCAAGACAGGGGCATGGAATTTGGATTCTGTTTCTATTAAAAAATACCTGAAGACTCGGGCATGGCAAAGACCTGTACCAGAAGGCATCAGAGAGCAGTGGACATCAGGGGAGGCTAACTCAGGACTGCATCACTGCGAGCACTCTGCGAGCATTAGCCAAGCCAAGCACAAGGCAGGAGCCCACCGCCCACCCAAAAGGGCAAAGCAAGGCAGCCTCTCACTCTGCAAGATGACATACTGCTCAGTACGTGACACACTGCTTATGAGACAGGTAACTGTTTTGACAGAAGCTGGAAGATTTTTTGCATTCTGAAAGGGAGAATTGTCATGATTACCTCTGCAGCAGTATTGCAACAGAGGGCTGGTATAGTTTACAGGCAAGCACTCATCTACAGGAAACATGCTGGGAGATTTTGAACTTTTTTGAACTTTTGGATGAGGGTATCAGTGGACGTAGGTGTMCTATTTACCCAGCTTATCCTTCTGCTAGACTAAAAAAACTTCGTATCCAGCAAACCTGGTGTAGATAGCTGTAGACTATAAACTTGATGCTATATGTGCCTGGAAGATACACAGTCAAGTAAAGACAGATCTGCAACAGAATATTTAATCCAAACACTTCAGTGACTGAGTCATTCTTGTACCTCTTGTCAGAATCAAATCTAGTTTCTGAACAAAAGCTGAACTGCATATGCAACTCAAGAAGCTACTAATAAAATAAGATGTAGTCCTACTCAGAATAGATGTGAATAAGCCTCAGGTAATCTGTCTAGTATTGCTTATTTAGTGAGGCTCAGTGCAGCTAGATGCAGTGTTGATTGGAATGCTTGGATAAAGCCTTATATTTTTTGCCATATTCTGTGAAATCAAATTGTTTGTGAATAAATATCCAAAAATATTTTATTAAGGTTCTATCATGAATGCTACCGTGAAATTCTGGTCTAACTAAAAGTGAAACTCCATGAAATAGTAAACTGTTTAAATTATTGGGGTATATAAAAGTATTTCAGGTCTTTATATTTTTCCTTTTTATGTATCCGTCAGGGTACTGACTAGATATTCATTGTCAATCAACTCATGTTCTTATTGTTAAGAGATTTGCAGAGATTTGATAAGATATATGGCTTATTTAAATTCTTACTTAGGATCAAATTTCCAAACCTCTATATTTTGTTTCTATAAATCAGATTAGTTTTCCAACCTTAATTGCATGCCCAATGATTCCTCTGGCAGTGTAGCCAAAATTCTCTAGCTGCTGAATCCAGTCCAGAATTTTAAGTCATCTTTATGTTCTAATACTGACATTTATTCTGCTTACATCTGCTCACAAATTAGGCACAAAGGGTGGAATCTTATTAAATGTGGCTGTTTAACAACAAGGCTTCTGTTGTCATCAGTAGAGCACTGGACAATAGATTCAGTGGAGCTTAGTTGTCTACATCAAATAAATTGACTGACTCTCCATTGATTACAACAGAAGCTTAGATAACTAGTACAGCTTATACACCTGCTCTGTGGGTACCTAATTTTAAGGACAGGAAATCCTGCCTCAGATACATTTGCTGTTTAGCCTTTTGCAATGGTCATATTAACACCTTTCTTATCTTCAGGCAGAGCATGGAGGACAGGAATGAAATTAAGCAAAGTGAATAATTGCTTAGACTCTTCAATGTGGTAAAATTATTCTTGGGCTTTCTTTACCCATAACTTTTCTTGAAGGAGATGAAGGCCAGGTGTCAGAGTAGTACATACTTAAGAGCTGATCTCCATTTCCTACTTGTAGACTTCAACACAGAGTTGCTACAGTTGCTGGTATTGCTGCAGAGCACTCTGAGGCAGGCAAGGTATCTGCTGTTGCAAGGAGACCTCAGCTTACATTACACCAGGGAGCAGTAGCTTTAAGACAGCTGGCATAAGCATCCCAAAAAAGGGGCTAGAGAGCAGGCCTAGGACTCCCAACAAAAAGTCTGATGAGCATCCCTCTGTTTTCCCATACAAAATATCTTCTTTTATTTATATTGCAAAACTTGTGCAAAATGTGATGCAATAATTAATTTTAATTAGTGATTTGTGTGCCAGGAGAAGTTTCTATGGGAGCAAGGAGGGATATATCTCTTTCTGTCTTATTTACTATCTCTATAGTTAGGAGTATGTGATTATGCTACCAGTGCAGTGAAATGAAAATGAAATCCACATGCAGTATGAATAATATACCCAGTCTGCATGGAAATTACAGAATTCTCAAACAAAAAGCAATTATATTTTTGTCTCTCTTAATTACTTTGTTGTAATTTAAGAGATGTGACTAAGCTATTAATGCAGTTTAATAAGCTGAAATCAATGCACAGTGAACCTAACATTCTTTAAAAGCACTTCTTGGATGTAAGGATATGTAGACTTTGTTCAACTACTGTGGCAAACTGTGTATGATTTATGTGGAGGATGCAAGTAACTGCTGCTCAGTGCATTGACCAACTGGAGTGCTAGGCTATAATTGTGTTCTACTAAGACAATGTGAGAGTTAATATTGGATGGAGTCTTTGAGATGTAATATAAAATGGTATATTAAAGATAAAAAAATATTATCACAATTTGGTTTGATTAACAGAGTAATGGGTAGAACTCATTAGCAAGTTTAAAGACTAAAGATCACCATTTACATAAGCTGAATATCTTTAAGTCCAGATGCTGCTACTACTTGCAATGCTCAAAACTTCATCAAAGCTCTCTGAAAGTTCATCATGAAAGTTCATCAGGGACAAAAGCAGAGAGGACTTATTCATACTTCAAAAACACACAAAAATATCAAGGAGATCACTCAAAGAGGTAACCTTCAAAAAGAAATCTTACTCAGGACAATTTCATTTCTACTTGTCTGAAAAATGCTTATAAGGACTTAAAGCTATTAATAATTCAGTTTAATCAAGATTTAAAGCCACTTGGCTTTGGACTTCTTAAATTTATTGAACTACAGCAAAATAAATCAATCCAACAGATTGCCTTTGAAACAGGAGATTACATTCCTGAAGATGTGACCTAATATTCCAAAGTGTTGAGTGTAAAGCTATTCTAGTAAGAATCAGACTATTAATTTATAGCTTAATACACCTTTATGATTTCATTTAGAAAACCTTAGCCAATTCTCTAAAAATTATTTATCTTTTTTTATTTTGAAATTTATTTGCAATTTTCTTGGTCCTGAAAAAATCTGTGGTAGTCCAATATAAATTGGGAAAAAAAGTCTATTAACCCATTGGAGAAAAGTTAATAATTTAATAATATTTTAAAACTATATTCAGAATGAATAAAATCTGAAGAGTGAACTTCATTTTCTTTGTACTTTCATTCCATATAAACACATCCTAAAATCTATATTTTCTTCTGTATAAACTCTTACAAAAGCAAAACAATCATTTATTGTGGGCAATAGCTTCATAGCAGGTCCTGTTCAGCAAAACAATCAACCACATTCCCAACCTAAGGCATACTGCTTGGGTTAACCAGTAGATATGATTAATAATTTCAATGTGTGAATTGGTAATCTTAATTTTTTGTAGGATTGATGACCCCAGGAGGAGTAATAAACAGCAAGAGTAATTGAAATAATCCATTTTTTTTAAATGTTCATGCTTCTGTGAATTCATGAATTGATGTTTTTTCTGTAAGCAGGAGTGAGTCTTGCTGTATACAAGTTCAAGTTTCTGCTTTTCTAAAGATATGACATTGATTTACTAATAACTTAAACAGGAAAGACTTCAGTATTATATTAAGACTATGTTTTGAGCAAAAAAAAAATGTAACTTCAGCTTGTCTAGTGGAATTCCTTTTGAGTTAAAAGCATGGAACCTAAAGCAAAACATATTACAGTTTCCGAAATAGGCACAGAACTAAATCAATGACAACATTAAAGCATGTTCTTTAAACAAGTATTTTTGCAGGATAACTGTTTACGTTACCTTAATATATACAGATTATTAAAATATGGATTAAAATATTTATTGAAACCTGTAGAGCCTTACTTTTAATATTTTAGAACAGAAATAGCAAAATTGTAAACATCAACTTATATTTCTGATGATCATGTTAAACTTACCTGTTTTGATTTCTATTACATTACTTTTTCTCATTAAAATTTTGCTTCATCCAGTTACTTTTTCCCTCTGTTTTCAATATTTTCTTCTCATTTCTGTATTTTTTTCTTGTTGCAATTTTCATTGCAAATAATTTCATTGTAAATACATCTTTCACCTGCTTCAATTTTTTTTCTGATTCATTTCATGTGACAACAATCTTTAAACATTATTTCCCTACTCTTTCTCCAGATTGCTACATAAAATGAAAGAAGTAGAAATAATTAGTTTTAGGAATAAGAATAAAGAAAATATTAATTTATTGTCAACAGTAATTACTTTTAAAACTTAGCAACAGAGAAAACTTATTTTGATTTGTCTCTTAAGCTTTGTGCTGTAGGATTTCTTTTTCTATTAAAGTTTGTAACCTTTCTATGGCTTACCTTACCTGCCAAGGGGGAAGCTGACATTGAGCTAGTGTAGAGAAATTTGCTGCGATATTCTATCTGGATGAGTTACGAGATTTGCAAAATGCCTAAGGAGTAATGCTGTAGCTACTGTCACCAACCTCATCAGTGACCAGATGTCAAAAAAATTCAAGGCTTAACAACAGGTAAATATAATCATATCCCTGGGAGCTTTACACTTCAATGAGTGACCTAGAATCAGGAAGATTATTTCAGCTAATGAGCTCAAGAAAGATGAAAGAGCACTTACAGACTTACACTGAGCTGTTATCAAATTCTCAAATTCTGACATCTGTGCCACTTTTCTCTCTAGTTGTCTCTAACGTAATACTTCTTGGAATTCATTATGACAAAACATTTATATAAGGCGTTAGACAAAGGAGCTCATCCATCAGATTGTTAATTCATAAGGATAAGACCTCCATGAATATAGAATGACCACACTACTTTGACTTCGAGCTAAAATAACCATACCACCTGAAGATACAAGCTCAGAGAAAAAATAAAAAAAATAAAAAGTTATACATATTTCTATAAAGTGCATTTCATTGCATTTCATCTTCAAACATATTTATGAGTGTTTCAACCAAAAACAAACAAATGAAGTACTGCCAGAGTCGGACCTACAATTACCACAGTATTCAGAGTCTCTAGTAAGAGATGAGTACAGCTGCCTCAGTCCCTCTAACCTTTGAGGACAGGCTGGAATGCGAGGGGATTCACCTCTTACCAAATGTGCTCCCTGCCCATCAAACTGCAACGCTGTAAGACTAGAAGATAACTGTTCAGCTGCACTGATAAACAATAAACAGAAAGAATACACGAACAACCATAGAAAGATGTTCACAGACAATGTGATAGAGATAAGTAAGAGTAGGTTCTATAAAATGATAGCGATTAAATGATAGGTCAGCAGTCAGATGAGATGTTCTGCAATAACTATTTATTTTGTGGTTTTATTTTTATTTCTCATATATCTTCTTGTATATATCTTCTCATATATATATAAAAGCCATATATATTAATTTATATTCTCTATTTGACTTTCTTCTACTCATGGTATTACATTTACAGCCCTGCAACTGAACAGTACATGCCCTCTCCTTCAATGACCCCTTCAACGGCATGGAAAGGAGAAGAAAAAGGAAGAACAAAGCTTCTGGCTTTGCCTGAAATAAGAAAAAACAAACCTGCACTTCTAGCTACATTCAGATTCACAGAAATATGTAGAAAAAATAAAATGTCACACTGTAACAACATTTTCTGTTCCTATAAAAACTTGATGTAGACTAATAAGATTTTTTTTCCAAAACATTTATTTTCAAAAATGGGTAAAATATGACCTTTTCAGTGTGAACAGCTTTGCACTGGACTGTGAACCTGCCAATGTTATCCCTTTACAAGTCTTTCTCTAATTTGAAAGACAGAGAAAAATTGATTTGACTTTAAGCTTCTGTGGAATAGGAATTTTTGTTTCAGTTTTTATCCATGTAATAATTCCTTCAAAATAGTACCATGAAAAAAAGACAGCTAACTTAGATTTTCCTGCAAAAAAAAAAAAAAAAAAAGTAGATATTAGCATTACCATTCATCTTTGTAGTTTTTTCCTTAGCTGATTACTCCATTTTGACTTATTTTTCTTAAAGAAGAGATGTATAGATATCTTTTCAGAGAGCTTAACCATCACTTTTTATTGTGGACAGTATTTATCAAAACTGAAGAGCAATGATTTTATGAATTAAGAGTGAATATATGAGTATGAATATAGCAAATGCAGTAAATTATGTAAAAAAGATAGTAGGAAAATATTTACTAGAGAAACAGAAATTATGTTGTTAGAAATACTATTGCAAAAATACTTCTAGACATTACATACAAGATTACATTTTCTCAGAGAAGTATTTCTCCAGAAAAAAAGGTACTATGAAAAAGCTAAGTAAAATCAGATAGTAAAATATATTCTAACATAGTGAATTTTAATTTCAAAAAGGATTGTTTGTTTTTATAAACTGATTCCTATCAAGAAATCTGGTCTTTATTTGCTTGGAAAGCAGATATGGTGCAGGTGGGGGGGAAGTTGCTTCCATGAAGAATCACTTTTTGCTACTTACTTGTAATATCTTAACATGTCTAATAAAAAAAAAAAAAAAAAAAAACCCAACTCTCACTACTCTCACTATTTTTCCTCACAACCACCATCTCTTTTTACTATTTTCTACATAATATGAGAGACATGATTCAAATTTTCTTACTTTGGAAAAAAAATATTCAATACTTTGGTATAGATTTTTAAACTTACTTTTTTTTGCATAAAAAGATAGTAATTTCTGAAAAAAAAAAAATACTTTCCCCAGTATTTTTCTCACTGTAACAATTCAGACTTTATCCAGATAAAGTAACACAACAACCTTGTTTTAAATGAGTACACGACCTGTAAGTTAGATAAAAATCCCGCACATAGGAAGCTGATTTGTCAGAAGCATAACGAACATAAAACTGAATTTTCTGTATATTAACTAAGATATCAAATCGCTCCTTGCCAAATATGAGCTTTATCTGTGCTCTACACCATGCAGTTTGATATTAGTAGTATAATTTAATTCATGCAGATGGAATTTTAATTCATGTATGACATTTCATTCTAGAAGGTGATTCTTTTTCCTAAATAGTCAAAATTTTTAAGATTTTTAAATGAAAGGACAGTCTTCAAAGAAGACGGTG
Organism: Eudromia elegans; assembly: GCA_003342815.1. Lineage (NCBI taxonomy): Eukaryota > Metazoa > Chordata > Aves > Tinamiformes > Tinamidae > Eudromia > Eudromia elegans. The sequence goes on from PTEX01000120.1 coordinate 1,990,167, forward strand.
AGATGATCTTTGGACATTTAGGATTCATTAGTCTCACACTAAAAATGTCTTTGTGAAGACAGTGCCTCATTAAATAAGAGTCAAATAAATTATGCACATAACCTAAATTTTCATTTCAATGGTTCATGAAAGTAAATTATTAAATAGCTGATGGAAAAATATCATACATTTTCAAAAATTAAGACTTATAATATATAAATTCTTGGCTAATTTCTCTCAGTTCTGAGGGAACTCTCAGAACTACTCTCTTCAGTATTTCTACAAAATTAGCTTTTTTAAAAAGGTTTTGCAAGAGTAATATCAATTTCTAGACAATACTTTTTAATTATCATGCTTTTTAATATTCATTTAGATTATATGTCTTTAAAAATATACTTCTACATTTCTTTCTTCTTTAGTAGTAATTAAATCAGGTGTTTGCTTTGCCAAGATTTTATTTTATTTTCCTCTGTAGATTTCTCACTTAGACACTTTGCTATAATTTACGCCTAAGAAACGCATAATAAAAATATTAGCCATTTTTACAGGTTTTGTATCTAAGAGAATCTCAGTTGAGACTATATATGAATGTATTTAAACACCTGGCAATATCACTCACAATAGATTATGTCTAGATTAACAAGCCATGCAATACTATAGGAGGGAAAAAATATAGTGGACTAGTTGATTCTAAATAATAATGTTCACAGTTTTTGTATTTCAGAAGTTCTACAGGTTGATCAACATTTTTTGCCTGAACTGGTGAACTGATTGCTGCAATGTCTGGAATGCTTTAGATGCGCTCCTGGAGCACTTTGCTTAATTGTGGCCGCAAAAAAATCAGACCGTGCACTACAAGACAGCTCAAAGAGAGAAACTAAAGAATTGTGAGCAAGGACAAGAAGAAAGCCTTTTTCAAAAGGATGTTCTCTATTCAAGCTGATAAACTTACAATAAAGACATCTTTTACTACAAAAACAAACAAACAAACCTAATTTGCTTTACTATGCGTGTGTTTATGCCTGCTTTCTAAATCAAATTTCTAAACTGTTATAAAAGAAAATCACTTATTTTCATTAGTATTACTAAAAGAGTCTGTTTTTCAGTGTAAGAAGGTAGTTAAGCACTACTATGAAGTATTACTGTATTGAGTTGTCATATTACCTGAAGAGTTCTTCAGAAAATACTTGCTGCTTATTAATCACCTGATGAAATCTTTATCCATTTAAATAAAATGCTGCTTAATTTAAAGTAGGACAAGGTATTTTTTTCCAATAAAGGTATGTCTTAGGTCCACTTGGGAATTAGTGAAATTATCACTATTCTGGGACAGCATCGGAGACCTGCATAGCCCACATTTACAGATGGGATTTATCAGGCTTTTCCTAGCCAGATAAACATCCTATATGCTAAAACTGTGCTGTTCTGGGGTCAAACTTTAAATTGTGGATGGTTTTAAAGGCTCATCTCCCTGCATTGCCAGGAGTCTCACAGTTCAGATGGAGCATCGAGCAACCTCTTGAGAGTCACCTGCCCCTGCTCATCCCTTATGGAACCCCCAGGAGAGCCCCAGCTCGTGCACGAGGGGGAAACCTGTCCCCATGGCCAAAAGAGAGGCTCTTTGTGGCCATTATTAAAGTGTGTCTCTGTGGGTACCTGCTGGGAATAGGTGCTCAGCTGTTCTACTGGATGGATCTGGGAACTTGAAGCTGCGGCACAGGATTCAGCAGCTCTTAACATATCAACGGACTAAATACAGTGAGTTTCTTCTCCCTGCTGCCTTTCTCTACCCATTAGCATGAGTCCTGGCACAGGCGGTTCGTTAGGAAATCGTAAGTGCTGCTCTCCAGTTCTCGCTCCTCATCTAATTAATATTTAGTCTAAACTGGAAATTTAAGATATGTTTATGTTGATTCAATATAATACATACATTATACCACATATTTTAAGGTAAAGTACAATCTAGATCTCTATAAATTAAGTCATAATTCCTGTCTAATGGCAAATGTGGAAAAGATATCCTGAAATAACCATGTATACCGAAGTGTATGAAAGGAGCACAATTAATATGATGCAAATTGAAAAAGAAAAATGAGGAAATAGGAATATCCTGAAAGCATGCAGTAGAACTGAAAGAAAACATTTTGCAAGGTGTGTCTCTTTAAGATTAAACTGGATTAAGTCTTGTGAACATGTAGAAAGTATAGTAAAATGGATCAAGGCAGTTATTAGCATAGGAGAAATATTTGCGGACAATGGATGGTTTGTGTCACAAGTGCTTTGTACTGCAAAACTTTTAAATAAATGACAAACTACTGAAAAGTACATTTGAAAGGCAAAGGGAAACTAATGTGGAGAGAGGCTAGATAACAGCTGTCCCTATGAAATTTGGAATAACTGTGTGCATCACAGTAACTGAAAGGCTCCATCTGCTGGCTTTCAGGTACACTGCAAAAAAAAAAAAAAAAAAAAAAGGCAGTAGGACATTCACGCTCAGTGAAATGTTCTCAGATTTCCGTCAACCACCGTTAACTGAGCAGTAATATAAGAAATACGTTGCATGGATGACAGATACATTCCTTGCAATGACATCAACACTTCCCAGCATTCATATGATAATGTAATAGCTAACTAATCCATAATGGGCCATTCTTATGGGATGATGTTAAATGTCCAGGGAAATAAAATGTTATGGTCTTCTGGATTACAAGAATATAGAAATAGCACAAATCTAATTCAGTCTTGTGACAACAGTAGGCAGGTCCAGAACACCACTATTTTCTTTTGTGCCCCTTCAATCCTTCTGCTGTCAGAATATTGTCCCTGATAAGGATTTAACATATAAAACAAGTTAAAAATGTTTAAAAAAAAAAAAATCTTTTCCTAGCAGTCTTCTGCTCATAAATATTAAATGAATCCTCACCTCACTCCTTCTTTGCTATATCTGCCTAGGAAAATAAATTATATTGAATGATCTTGCACCCAACTCCAGAAAAATTATTTTAGTAGAAATAACTATTGGAAAGACCTGCACTCATCAGTCAAGGGAGAATCTGCATCATAAATTCAAACGTCAGACCTTCTCCAGACACAAATTTCTATGTGGAAAGTCTACTCTTGTGGTCCAGGTGAGCGCAGAGGACAAACATTCTTGTCATATAGCAGGAGACAGCAGGGAAAGAACATTCAAAGGCAGAAAGTGGTTAAGTACTGCAGATGAATGGAGGTACTGTGCCCTTGAAAACATCACTATTTATTCAGCACAGCTTGCCTTAATTTGAAAGAAAGATGCTGAAGAAGATGTCAATACTATTTCAGCTACAATCTGAGGAAGATGTCAATGCTATTTCAACTACAATTCTATAGTTAGTTTGGATTTCAGGAGTTCATAGTAACAAGCAAATTAGTGTTTTTCCTCTAATTTTCCTTTGAAGAGGAAACATTAGAAAATTATTCTTGAAGTTTATAGAAAAATAGCACATCTGACCAAATCAATGTATCTTTCCCGTATTACATAATATTCTCTCCAATATATTTTTCTCTGTTATATTTTTAAATCAAAAAATCAAAACTGATCTGGATAAGAATAGAGATATTTACAAATTGTTATGATGTCATAGGCTCTTTGAAAGCACCTTTAAAACTCTGGTGTTAGTATAAGCTAAACTGCCATTCTTATATATACACAGTAAGTGCTAGAACATAATAAGCAAAGATTGCAATGATGTAATTTCTTTAGAGTGGCCAGATTCTGCTATTCACAGTCATATCGAATCATTCCACTCAAGTCATTGCAGATCTGGTTTTAAACATACAAATGTAAAATCTCTTAAGTCTTTTTAGGAACAATTCATATTTTTTGCATATATTTGAGATTTAAATTAAGACATAAAAGGGACACAGGAAGTGTATTCCTCAGTGCACCTAGCATATTTAACTATTGCTGGTGCAAAACCAAGATATGATCATCACAATTATTCTATTATTCTATTCTTCACAATTATTCTATTCTTCACAATTCTTATTCATTAAATATTAGGAAATGTGAGTAATTAATCATATCCTATATGCCATATACTTACAACTACCAAATGTTGTATATGCCTTCAACTTGTCAAGTGTTTATAATATTTGTGTATGCATGTGTCTGTGATAATATATGCTCTTAAAAATCAAACTTTCAATATATGCATCAATATGGCTAGCCAAAAGAATGCAATGCACAAAGACGGAATAACCTAATAACTACTTAACAAATATTTTCAGTCTGTATACATTCTTTCGGGTTGAATGATCTCATTGCAATTACCGAGACGTGTTGAGTCAGCAATCTTGACTGGAATGTGCCCATGGAGGTCTTTAGGTTCTTCAGAAGGGACAGGCCAGAAAAGTGAGGTGACAGAGTTGCTCTTTACGTGAGAGAGCAACTGGAATGTATGGAGCTCAGTATAGGGAAGGACGAAGCCTGTGGGTGAGAATTAAACAGGAGGCCAACAGAGGTGACACGGTTGTGGGAGTTTGCTACAGGCCTCCTGACCAGGTTAAGGGAGTGGATGAGGCCTTCTGCAAGCAGCTGTAAAAAGGCTCGCGATCACAGGCCCTGGTCCTTATCGGGGACTTCAATGACTCCGATGTCTGCTGGGATAATTACACAGATTCCCATCTGACAGTCCAGGGGGTTCCTGCAGAACATTGCAGATAACTTCTTAATGCAGGAGACTGAAGAGCCAACAAGGGCGGTGGCGCTGCCAGACCTAATACTAACAAACAGAGATGGTCTAGTGGGAAATGTGAGGATTGAGGGCAGTCTTGGCTGCAGTGACCATGAGATGGTGCAATTCATGATCCTGCACGGAGGAAGCTGGGCAAGAAGTAGGATTACTACCCTGGACCTCAAGAGAGCCAACTTTGACCTCTTGGAGAAATCCCCTTGGCCAGGGTCATAGAAGGAAAGGAGGTCCAGGAGAGCTTGCTAATATTCAAACAGCACTTCCTCCAAGCCCAGGATTGGTGCATTCTTACAAGAAAGAAGTTGAGCAGGAGGGGCAGGAGACCTGCATGGATGGGCAAGGAGCTGCTGGGTAAACTTAATGAGAAAAAGAGTGCATATGTAATGTGAAAGAAGGGCCAGGTAACATGGAAAAAATATAGGAATATTGTAAGAGAATGCAGGGATGGGTACAACAAGGAAGGCCAAGGCCTGTTTGAAATTAGAGTTAGCAAGAGATGTCAGGCACAACAGGAAGGGCTTCTGTAAATACATCAACCAGAAGAGGAAGACTAGAGAAAATGTTAGTCCGCTGCTGAATTGGGAGGGTGTGTTGGTGATGGAGGATGCAGAAAAGGCAGAGTTACCAGATGCTTCTTGGCCTCTGTCATTGCTCTGCCTCAGCCAGCTAAGGCTGGTCCCCATGAACTACAGAGCCCAGATACAAGGGAGATAACCGAGAGAGGTGAGGACTTTCCAGTCATCAAGGAGGATTGGGTTAGGGATTATTTAGGCAAATTGGATGCCCATAAATCTATGGGTCTGCATGGGATTACCCTGGAGTGTGGAGGGAATTGGCAAGGGTTATCTCTCAGCCACTCTTCATCATCTTTGAGTTGTCCCCGAGAGTAGGGCAGGTGCTGGAGGATTGGAAGAGAGCAAGTATCACTCCAGTCTTCAAAAAGAGCGAGAGAGAGGAGCTGGGAAACTACAGGCCCATCAGCTTCACCTCTTTCCCTGGAAAGATGATGGAGCAGCTCATCCTAGAAACCCTGTCTAGGCATATCAAGAAAAAGAAGGTGATCAGTAGTAGCCAATATGGATTCACTAATGGGAAGTCATGTTTGATGAACCTGACAGCCTTCTACGATGGTGTGACTGGATGGATGGATGGATGGATGGATGGATGGATGGATGGATGGATGGATGGATGATGAGAAAGCCATGGATGTTGTCTACCTCGACTTCAGCAAGGCTTTTGACACCATCTCCCATAACATCCCATAACATAGGAGAGCTCTGCAAGTGTGGATTGGATATATAGACAATGAGATGGATTGAGAACTGGTTGAATGGCAGAGCTCAGAGGGTTGTGATACATGGGGCTGAATCTAGTCAGAGGCCTGTGGCCAGTGGTGTCCTCCTGGGGTCAGTGCTGGGCCCAATGCTATTCATCAATGGCTTGAGCGAGGAGACTGAGTGCACTCTGAACAACTTTGTGGATACAAAACTGGGTGGAGTGGCCAAAACTCCAGCAGGCAGTGCTGCCTTTCAGAGGGACTTGAACAGGATGGAGAGTTGCACAGAGAGGAACCTCATGAGGTTCAACAAGGACAACTGCACGGTCCTGCACCTGAGGAGAAACAGCCCCAGGCACAGATCAGGGACTGACCTGCTGGAAAAAACTCTGCAGAGAGGGACTTGGGAGTCCTGGTTGACAAGAAGTTAACCATGAGTCAGCAATGTGCCCTTGTGGCCAAGAAGGCCACATGAGCACGAAGATCCTCATGCATCCTGGCCTGCATGAGGAAGAACATTGCCAGCAGGTCGAGGGAGGGGATCCTGCCCCTCTCCTCAGCTCTGGTGAGGCTGCACCTGGAGTATTGGGGGCAGTTCTGGGCAGTACAAGAAGGACATGTTGCTTCTAGAGAGGGTCCAGCGTAGAGCCACAAAGATGATTAAGAGACTAGAGTATCTGCCATATGAGGAAAGACTAAATGAACTGGGCCTGTTTAGCCTAGAGAAGACTGAGAGGGGATCAGATCAATATGTGTTCACCTCAGAGGTGAATGTAGGGAGGATGGGGCCAAACTCTTCCTGGTGGTGGCTAGTGATAGGACAAGGCGTAATGGGTGCAAGTTGAAACACAGGAGATTCCATGTCCGTATGAGGAAGAAGTTCTTTATTGTGAGAGTGAAAGAGCCCTGGAACAGGCTGCCCGAGAGGTTGTGGAGTCTCCTTCTTTGGAGATCTTCAAAACCTGCCTGGATGCCGCCCTGTGCCCCGTGCTCTGTGTGTCCCTGCTGGAGCAAGGGTGTTGGACTAGCTGATCTCTAAAGGTCTCTTCCAACCTCAACTGTTCTGTGATTTTGTGTGATTCTATGAATTCATTGGGGGGAAAAAAAAAGAAGGTAGAATTTACTAGTATGGGAATTACAGAGTATTCCAGAAGTTTTACTTTTAGTTCTCTTCATTTTTTATGCAACATTATGAACTTAATTAATTTCCTTTTGACTCAGTGTCCCATGTACAGAAATAGAATAGTAATGAATCTTCCTTTCCTTCAGGCTTACATATTTAAATTGTTATTTCCACAAAGCATGAGCTAAGTTTGGTTTTTTTTTTTTTTTCTTTTTTGCCTTTCATTTCCTGCTGGTACTTGCAGAAAAGGTATGAATGAAAAATATTAAGGGTCAGTGCTGTGAGATTATCTGATGCTAGTAACATTAATAATAGAAAAAATATGATATTCTATAAAATCCAAGTTTATAAATGTATGAACTGTATTCACATGAAGAAATTTTTGTGGGTTCCACAAAAAATCCAATGGACTTCAAGACTGATGATAAAATTTTAAGGATTCTTAACTTTAATAGGACGTGAACCAAGGTATGGATTTATCTCCTGCTAGATATGTAAGGATAGATTTCTTTTTTTTCAGTCTGAAGAGATTCCAGTCATCAAACATTAGTAAAGTTAATCTTCAGCAGGTATTATGGGACAATCTTTTATCACATATAGCAATAGAATTGAACTTTGTTCTGTCATGTTTTTTGTGATGCACACACACAAAAAAGCTTTAAAATATTTGTGTACAAAGTTCATTTATTTAGCTTTATCAAATACTTTTATATTCTATATTTAAATTATAAAAAACTTTTTGTATTTAATAACAGAAATGAATATACATTTTTGTGCTTTAGAAATTTAAGCAAATAAATTATTTAATGGTTCTATTTTAGCTGATTCAATGTATTTTACAAAATTGCAAAGTTCCAAATTTACATTCCTTTCCAAAAGGGAAGCAAGTCCTGAAATCACAAAATTTAATCCAAATCCATTTTTAGATGACTCCACTGATGTATTTGCCAGAATGCCTTTCTCTTAATTAGCATTTCTAATGCATATTATTTAGCATAGATCTTTAAAAATATGTAACTGTTAATATTACGTGGGCAAGAGCAGTCTTAGCACACTGCTCTCCAGCTCTTTAGCACGCTACATCCTTGCATTTAGTATAATACAATTCGGGGCTTTGTTTATCTGTTTAAGGATGCCTTTGAGCCTTTGCGCCTCAGGGTACTACCATAACTTGGCACTATTTTTACTTACAGACAGAGAGATACATTTTCTCCTCTTGGGACACAAAGTTCCTAATTGTGCCTGTTTGGGAGCAGTTCAAAACCAATCATTTTCTATTGCAGAGATACCATTCCCCACTGGGACAGCTCCTGTTTTCCAGTGATCTAATCAGATAATTCCTTGACATTGCTTAGCACTCCATAGGTCCTCTGAGTCCAAAATCCATTTCTGCTGAACCTCTGTTGACACTATATGTCTTAGCACTCCTGAAAACCCAGACCCCAGAACCATGAATTATTTCCTGGGAAACATCCAGCCAATGACTACCCAAGAAGCTGATTTTAAGCCACTTACATAGCATCAACCTGAGTCACAGAGGATGTATAAGGGTTTGAGGCATCTAAATCCAAAGTTCTGATCCTGAAAATCCTCACTCAGCTTAATGCAGGAGGAGTCTACATTTCATCGACAAATTGGTTTATCCTTTGAAACTCTCAGAGACTTAAGAATGCAATTTTATCCCATGATGATTTCCAATCTAAATTATGTGCCAGTTTGTCCTAATTACTTCTCTGTGGAGCCATACTAGGTTTTTGTTTATATCTTGAAGGAATTTGTCACAAAGCTTAGTCACTTAGTGTTGCTAAGGAGCTTTATGATCTTCTAAAGCAGCAGTTATAGAAGTACAAGACATATTTTGGAAACACATATTTTTCTTTGATGATTTAAGTATGTAAATCTTGGAATTAAAATAAATAAAATGTTCACAATTGGAAGATGCCACCTACTTATTGACCAGTGTTATCTGGACGAACTCCAAGTTTTTTCACTAATACCTTTAACCACTGGTCTCTGACTTCTACCTCCTTTTCCATTATCCATAGGTCACATATATCCTAATGCCTTTGTCACATAGTGAGAAAGTCACTGATACCAAGATATCTAACAAATGGCAGTTACCTTCCACTGACAGAATTTATCTGTAGAAAAATATTGTCAATTAAAGTAAAATATATCATTTTGCCTTCCTTTTTTTTTTTTCTTATATACTTACCTTTTCTAGTTTTAAGACAAATTTTTTAAAAAATAAAAAAAAATCCAGAAAATAAGGGTGATAGGAACTTTTAAGTACCTATCTTTTTCTCTACCATGACAAAGAAACCTCTAATAAAATCTTGAATTAATACTCCCATTTGGCTTTCCTCACCTCGCTGTAACCTGAAAAGCCCTGCATGCTGATCCACTGCTGCTTAAAAGCACAGTTTTCTTCTAAGTGGGTAAGGTTAGAGAGCCTAAAAGATGTGGAGCTTCAATTCCTGAAACACTTTGTGGGCTGGGGAGGCGGCAGAGTGAGGATGCTGCTTCTGCTGTTGCTATGCAACCACCCTGCATCCCACTAGCTCAGTGGCCCCATCCCTCCACACAGAACAGGCAGAGACAGCATCAGCATAGGCTTATGTCTATGTTTATAGCTTATTATTTAGACCAGAGGTGTTACCTTCAAAGATACAACATCATAACAAGTTAACAAAAATAAGGATTTAAGGAAAAATTAACAGTGGACAAAGATGTATGTTAAGAAACAAGCTGTGTTGATAACTCATGTCAATGGCTAAATCCATAGTTTTATCAGACAACTCCTCTATCCTAACCCATATTTTATTGTCTTAGAGCGAGACTTGGACAGGAATATATTTTCTGAACATCCTCTAAAATGTGTATTTTTGACTTTTTTTTTCTAGTTAGGCAATCTTGAAATCAAAATATGAAAACATGAGCAAGAAGAAGATAGGATAAAGAGGTAGGAATAGGAAAACACAAATTTTATTTGGATCTTTTGCGCTCTGAATGGGTGTCCTTAACTCCATTTTATAGATTATGTTGCATTCCTAATTAAAATAGCATTGGAACAGATATCTTCTACTAAAATAAAATAAAATAAAATAAAATAAAATAAAATAAAATAAAATAAAATAAAATAAAATAAAATAAAATAAAATAAAATAAAACTATAAGTCTTTGCTTTCTCTTATGTCCAAGCTAGTGTACTTGCATTGCTAATGTTTACTCCTGCTGCTTTGAGTATTTATTCAGACAATCTGGCAAAAAGCTTCACTCTGCTAGTGCATGCAGCTTTGCATTTCTCCAGCTCACCTGCATTTAATATGATGAGATAACTACTTGGCTGTAATATAGCCACCTGGCCACAAACTATTTTATAGGAAATTGTTCGATATCATCTACTTTTATAAAGAATTGGGACCCAAGTTAGTACCTCCACAGGTAGTTAAAATTGAATACTTCATTATAACATAACTGAGATGATGTCCTTAATAAAGCATAAAGCTAACCAAATTAACAACAACAAAAGTCCAAAATTAACTGCTGAGGCATTACTCTAATATACAACAAAAATAAAAGAATATGCCATTAGTTTTCTGTTGCCATACTTCTCATAACATAACAGATTATAATTCAAATTTAGAAGCATGTGTTATCCCTGGGTATTCTTCTTGCTGGAAGTTGAAGAAATGTGTTCATCTTGCCTGAACTGAATTAAAAATACTGTCTTCATATAGTATTTATTTCTAAATAAGATATCTGATTTCCTCTTTCAGGGTGTTTTTTTTAGAAGGGAGAAATATTGGGCAGCTCCTATTGATGTTTTTAAAAAATATATGAGGAAGAAATAAGCACTTTCAGAAGGTTATCTGCAAGTTTATCTACAAATATAGTGAAAGCTCCTAAGTGTTTCCAGCTTTGGAATTTAAACCAAATGTTCTGATGTTTAACTATACATTTGGAAGACAGTTTTATTTATCTTTTCTGTATTTCCAAAACATGCTCATATGAATTTGAGAGCTGCAAAGATATTTCTTCTATATTCAGATGAATGAAATAAAATAAAGAATAATTTATGAGTTGTAGCCACACTATGCTAATCTTTTTGCAGCTAATTTTTTTAACCTAATAATTGAGTGCAATTAGGTAAATAATAACCTTGACTGAAACAGACATAAAAGAATATATTACATGGAGTTAATTCATCAGCATTTATACTTGCTATACCAAAAAAAAGCTATATCTAAGGTAGCTTTAGTATCCAGCAAGCATAAAACACACATGCTAGAAGGCATACAGAAATGTGTCTCTTTGAAACCAGAAGGGGTTAAACAAACAAATATTTCCAAAATGACTCCAAGTCATTTCATATATGATATGAGAAGAGAAAAAGATTTGCTAAACTGTATGTTTTCTGTGATGAATTTTAATTTTGTGATATGTAAATTTACCTAGAAGTTCTTTTCAATAGGAATACACTACTTGCTGAGCTCAATGAGTCAAATTTTATAGTGTAAGATATGAGACTTTTCCTCTGAAACCCAGCCAAATAGATTTATAGGAAAATTTTCACTGTGATATATAATAAGTAATTTAACTGTTCTCCAATATATGACTATAAGGTTTTAAAACATTTTAAAGATTCAATACCCATTATGAAAGAGATAAAGTGTAAAAATTGCTGGTTGGGCATACTGCCCTACTGTCCCTTCTTTAACAGTGTCCTGGGATCATTCAGGTAGAAGAGACCTCAGGAGGCCTCTATACTTAAGCAAGTTCTGCTGTGAGGTCAGAGCTTGTTTTTCAGGATTTTATTCAGCCGCCGCTTGAAAAGGTCCAAGGATGGAGTTCGCATAACTTCTCCAACCTGTTCCTCTAGCCTGTCTAGGTCTGTCTGGATGGTAATCCTACTCTTGAGCACCACAAATATCAAGTTGCAAACTTGATGAGAGAGCGCACCATAGATTCCTCGTGGTCATTGATGAAGATGCTAAATAGCACAGGACCAGGACCGTGTCATCTTCCACTTGTGATCAGTATCCAGATAAACGCAAGTCATCAACCTCAGCTCTCTGACCTCAAGAATTTTCACTGATCTTGTTCTACATCCATCCAGAGATAATATCTAACTTGGAGAGAGAGAATATTTTGTGACACTTGTGATAGTATCACAAGTCTTGCTAAAGTTGAGGTAAACGGTACACTGCTCTCTCCTCATCTGCTAGCTGGTCGTATTATAGAAGGCAATCACATTGGTCAGGCATGATTTTCCCTGGGAAATTATGGCCAAACTCTCTGCTGACTTGTACACCATTTCCTCTTCTCTTTGTCATCTCGCTAGATCCTGCCACTTGTAGCAGGTTTTTTTTCCAGCATTTCTACCACTTGCCCTACCACTGACCACCTCCGTGAAGAGTTTGGCCCCCTCCTCCCTGCATTTACCCTTCAGATACTTATGCATATTGATCAGATCTCCTCTCAGTCTTCTCTAGGCTCATGATTATATCATCATATATTTAAATAACCTTCCACACTGGTGAGATATAGTCCTTCCTGTAGGACTTTGGTAGCATCACAACAAAAGTAAGACGTTAGGAAGCAAGTAATTAAAATTCCTGTGACATAAGCTCTTATGTAAAAATGTTCAATATATTTAATTACAAGATAGCCTTGCAGGGGTGCTTTTTATTACTGTTTTCACATGCACACACACACGCACACACACAAACACAATAACGAGGAGAAAGTTTAGTTACATTCCTTATTTAAGTGCTATAATGTGACAATGAAATGAAGTTTTAAATATTATGTTAGCATTTGGGAAGATCTTTATCTTACACAAATGAGCTTTAGAATAACTCTTTTCTTTGATCTGCTGTATTGTACAAGTATAAATCCTAGTCCATAAATATAAATGGACATATAATTCACAGTAGTTGAACTTTTATTTTTAGCATTGCTCTTTAGCATATTTTTCAAGTACTTTAATATTGTTTTCTATTTTAAATGTGTGTCTTTTCATGATGAAGTCAGAAAAGACTTATGTGAGAAGATTGTAATCAATCAGATACCCATTTTGTAGAGAATGCTTCCTTCCCTTCCCTGTCAGGAAAATTGAAGGGGAGAATCTGGTAATATTAAGGAAGGATGATAAGTAGTTGAATGGATCCATTTCCACATCTTACCAAAGACTAATGCATTAAAGAATGAGGAATAAAAATATTATTCTGACAGCTCTCATAGCTCTAGTTCCTATGCTCTCAGGAGCAGAACGACAACGTGCATGCAACAGATATGTCGGAATTACAGGCTAATGTATTCCAAAGGAATTAGCAGAGAGCAAAATGTATCAAACTGTGCAAGTTAACTGTACTTAAACAAAATGATTTTAAGTTTAGGTTATTTGAAAGAAATTCTATCCTTTCCAGCTGAAAGCCTTACGTATGAATTATACAAACCAGGGAAAAGACATTAAACTGCAAGGGAGTTCTCCCACAGGCAGTCTGAATCTACTAAAACTTGAACTGAATCTACTAAAACTAAGCTTTGTTGTGAAATAACCTGTAAACACAAGAAAGTGCTTTGTTTCCCCTAGAAATAATAAGATACAGAGAGTTCTAACAAAATTCTTCTATAACCTAAAATCACCACATAAGTAATACCTATTGGGTTGTAACCAATCATTTTCCTTTATATAGCTATCACCCTAAGAAGAGGTATAACTCTCTTAGTAAGTCACTGAACGAAGTGGAGGATGAAACGTCATCACCAGTGGTCACAGCTGATAACATTTATTTTAAACAAAGTTTCCATTTCCCTACCTTTTCCTCTTATTTTTTCAGTCAAATTGTTGATATTTAGATTCATGCATTTTTGAGGATCAAAGATAGAGTTCCAGAACAGCTCATTTTAAAAATAAAGATTGAAGTCTGTGTGCAATTCAAGTGTTTATAGCTGGCTTTCTCAGAGGAGCAATACAAATGCTTAATGCAAATAAAAGATATGTGTTCTCATCCTTATGCTTAGCAGAACCCTTTACAGGACAATTTGTACCACATTCACAAACAGGTTTTGCAAGAGCATCATTTTGGTTCACAACTACTCTTCCCTGGTGATCTCTTATTATTCTTTTATCTCTCAGCTAATTTGTACTACATAGGCAGATGCTGAAAAGAAACCTCTTTCCATCATTATGAAAGACAGCAGCTTCTGGGAAAAAAAAAAAAAAAAAAGGAATATATTCAAGAGGACAGCTGGGTAGCTGGAATAATAAGTTATCTTTGAAATATTTCCTTACAAAATTTCCTTTGAAACGTGTGTGTACTTCACACCTTCACATCCTTGAAATCCATTATGGAGAAGTTTTTATAAAGTAGCACTCATGCTTCACAAGGTCTATGTTTGAGAGATTATTGTTTAAAGGAATAAATTAAATGATAAATATCAGGAATGTCAAGCACTTTGTATAATTCTATTTATTTGTATGCATAATTTGTGTTACTTTATACAGTTCCAAGGTTTGAAAAATTTAAGAGAGTCAATATCATGTGATTAATAACTAAAATGTTTAGCAAAATGATTTCTGAGTCAAACAACAAGGAAAGGACAATTTTAGGAGTGTAGGAATAAATTATTAAAAACACTCTTCAAACTATGTATGTTAGTCTTCAAATAAGTCACATTTTTGTATATATTAAAGTATATATATTCAAATGGGTATCTTATGCTAGATGTGTATATTCCTATGTGCATATTCTTGTAATCTACTCTCAAAGACTGCACAGTTTTTTTCTCTGCTGACAAGTTTGACTGCCAGGCATTATGTACTGTTAGTCACCTATCTCTATGAAGTCTCTTCTTAAGTAATGCAAGCCCTACATATTAAAGTAGAGCAGATCCACCCGCCATAAGTTTAATATATAACGTGGTGTATACATATACACATACACATACATTATATATACACCTTACTCAAACTTCAGGGCTTGTCTGCCTCTTCATTGCCCTTATAACTGTCATTCAGAATACACTGAATTCAGCTACTTTTATGGGAATCTTTCCTACTATCATCGACTCTTAGGACACTTTTAGAGGAAAAAAGAGGAAATATCTCAAATTAATGATACCCACACATTTTCTGAAAGATGAGTCCTGACAGGTTTGAGAGAGACAGAGAGAATTGATCTGTGATGCATATATGTAACAGCTACTGTGTTTTTGCTTCATAGGGCTGGGGAACTGAAAAAAAAAATCCACCCTTTCCAACCCCATTCTCCACCGTCTGTGGAAAACCAGCCCCTGTCCTCACTGCCAAATTCTGAAATACGCTGTGATATTTAAAGCTGCTAGTTCTTCAGAGGAAAAGAGACAAGAGTTCAGTAAACATATTTTACCATCTGCTTGGGATTCCATAAATTAAAGATGTCTGGGTATTTTTAACCTCATTTGTACAGACTTGGATATCTCTTTTTGTGTTGGGTTTTCGCATCTGTCCTGTTTAGCATCTTGGTATAAAGCTGGCAAACGGAGGCTCGAAGAAATGCAACATGGTCTTAATTCTGTTTTTTTATTTAACAAGTCTAGATTTGTTTGTTTGTTTGATTGTTTGTTTTCTGCTAAGCCTCAATCCCCCAATTCCCTTTATCATCTATTTTTTCTATTATTGATAACTTCCAGGAAGGTTAGCAGGAAATAAAAATTGACAGGAGAAGAACAAGTGAACATAAAACCTTAAAAATAAAATGCCACTAACTGACTGGTTTAGTGCTTTTAGAACCATAAAAGGTTACAAAATTTTGAAAATCCCTATGATAATCTATTATTTTTGGTAAAATGTTTACATTGAACAGTCAGTTTTGATTATCTGAATGCTTTCCTGAAAGATCGTGGATACCAGATAATATTTATTTAGAAGTTTAGAGGAGTAACTAGGAGAGGAAAGAATGCATCTGTAAAGTAATGGCTTGGGAAATTTTCCTTTTTATTTCTTAAAGAGGCATCCAGCAGAGACAAAGGCTATTTATCTGCCTGGCTATTTTATTCCTTGTCCAATATGAAAGGAATGACAACATGGTGACTGTATTTTCTACAGTGTGATCTCACCATTGCAGGATACTTCTGAAATATAGTATATTATAAATCTGATTTCCCCTGCTATCAAAGCTGTTCTCTAAGTTACCTTCTATGTTAAAATTTTTATAGACCTCCTCCTACTGCAGTGACTAAAACAGATTTTTATTTCATAGTGTATTTTTCTTTGTAATTTAAAGTACTGTATGATCAGGGATTTGTAATCAAATATTACATTTCATAGCTGACTTGGAGAGCCTTAAGGTCTGTGGTTGAAAAGGCAAACCAAATAGAAAAAAATGTATTAAGGTGTGGATTACAGCACTAATGAAAAGGTGCAAAAAGACCTTAGAATATCAAGAAATTTTCACTCATATGATTGGAAAAGTGTGAAATTATAAATCACAAGTATAACACTGAAATGGCACCTATAAGTCAATCAAACAAATTGATAATATAGATTAGAAAAGACACCTTTGGAAGAGAAAAAATGTCTTTTTTATGTATTCTAGGTATAAACATAAACAGTAAATTTTACTTTAATATATACAAAAGAGTCATCACACTCTATTTGGAAATGGAGTTGAATTAAGCGAGTGTTGTCCACTGCTTAGTATGATAGACATATATAAGATCTTTGAATTCATGTTTTGTTTTTCCAGAAGATAACAGATAATATGAACTGTAAGAATCCTTGCAGCAGTGATGCGGTATCATAATTAATTAATATATGAGAATTCTATTTTTAAATACATTATTGAGCAACTCTTAATAAGACACCATAAAAAAGTCCATATTTGTTCAGATGACATGAGAGTTCTTGTCGCTTTCTAAAAATTGAGGATAGCATTAGCTTATGAGAAACTGTTTTACACTAGCTGTTACATCTTCAGATTAATTCTGTAAAATATAAATTAATGATAGCATATGATAACCCTGCAGGCTGGTCAAATGTCAGCACCATGGGTTTGTACTGCGCTGCTATCCTGCCTTTATTGGGACATATGTGCAAATATAAGTACACTATGTACCAGCATCAGAATGACATCCAGAATTTTACGGACCAGATGGCCTCTACAGAGAGACGCTCGTACATTGGAGATAGAGATAATATCTATCATTTCTCTTATGCAAGCAACCTCAACACAATACTATTCTGACTATTCTCACGTATTCTGAAGTCCTAAGGAAAACAAACCGTTTGGATTATTGAAGTCTTATGTAATCAAAGTTTAAATGTAATCTCAGTTTAAACATGGCAGCCTTTTTAGGAAAAAAAAATCATATATATATATAATTGAAATCATGGTGTGACTTCATGATGAAGAGATTTACAAGAAGTAGTCATGTATTTTTGGCAGAGACGGATGTACTTTTACAAAACCACCTTCATAGGAAGAGATGATCACCAACACTTGTTTTTCCAGCTGGCTATATTATTTTGGACCATAAAAATGAAGCTTGCATACTGGAATTAGCTGACTGCATTATCACCTTTTATAGTGGTATTTCACTGTAGGATGGTAAGTCTGCATCCCGACAAAGGTCTACATACTAGCTCACAACGACCTTAAACCAGATTCTTGCCTTAACAGTACCAGAAGCAAGTATTAATGTAAACAAATCAACAGAGCCTATAGAATGATGCCTTGTATCATGCAGTCTTTCTCTTCAGGAAGGTTGAATCCAACTTTTTACTGCTACTGTAAGAGTACTATACCTATGATCAAAGAAGAAGAAATTATAAGATACAGTGAAATTTAAAATTGACAGAAATAGTTCAGACAGATCTCAGAATACTCACAATGCATCAAATTTTATAACACTTATTCTGAGATCATGTCTGAGGAGACTACTGAAACATTAAAAAAATGTAGTTTATTGTTTTAGCTTACTTTTGGGTTGTTTTTTTTAAAGTTCTCAGAACAATTTAGCTTTAAGTATCAATCTGAATTTCTTGTACTGTGCTAGAGACCAAACAGAGCAATGTGACAACTTATTTGAGTCCAACTGCTCCATTTATGAGACAAGATAGGGAGAGATGAGATCGCACAGTCCTTTTCTTCTGCTTTCCAGTGGCTGGTTGAGAAGTAGCCTCCCTTCATCCCAAGCTATTTTCAACCCTTCAGGAAGAAAAGATATCTGGGATAATCCCCTATCGAGAAATACCACACTGAGATTCAAAATACCTTTTTTTTTTTTTTTTTCTTTTCTCTCTCTCTTGCACAATTAACAAACTTGATGGATTTAATTTTCAGAAACTGTGATTTTTTTGTCAAATGCTGACAAAAGCTTTGCCAGGTGTAGGTCTCTGTGAGGTTCAGTTGTTAAGCAGCTTTGACACAGTCCAGTAAACTTTACAAGACAACCATCTCCTAAAAGCAAGCTCATGTGTGTTTGAAAGTCCAGCCTTAACATATCAAATATTTGATATAGTTTTGTTGTCTTTTTCAGAATCTAAATCAAATGTGTATACCGAAGTATATTTAACAACAAAAGTGTGTTTGTAAGCCAGGATCCATTGTTTTAATGGAAAACACATTTCCCTGCCTCTCCCATAAACTAGCTATTTGTAATAGCGACAAGGGCTACCTCACATATCACATTGCTTCCGTAAAGTGGTAGGCACAGTGAAATATGTTCTGAGAGGAATGGAAGTGTTATTCAGCTTGTGATCAACAATCCCACATATTTTTTCATTAATAGATGTCATTACTATATAATATATATATTAATATATAGTATATATTAATATATAAGAAATAAATTTCTTATTTCATAAGAAATATTCTTGTAAATGCTAATTTTCAATAAAATATTTTGTGAGGTGAGGGCATGGAGGAGACCACACTTATTTTCAATTCTGTGGTTGAAGATGAGGTCTAAATTTGATATTTTCTGAAGTTACAGCAAATTGGAGCACCACCGGAAAATCTAGCTTATTGTCCAACATACATAAACTAGATTGTTTATAGATAAATAAGACAATATATTTATGTGATTAAACACAGATAAACAAAACTTAAGTTTCCTTTTAAGTGTCAATCAGAATTCCACCAGTTTTAGTGAAAAGTTGGAGTAGTTTTGAGAAAAAAACAACCCTACACAAGTCTTCCAGATAAAACTATTATAAAAATGTCCTTGGTCTTACTACCAAGGTATCTGGCATGATGAGTTAGCAGTGTAAAGCACTAAATTTATAACTGATAGAGAGTTGTGTGTGCTCTGTAGTTAACTTTTCTTTCCTTAAATAAAATGTAGCACACACTTTATTTGTATGAAAGTTCTTACATCTGTACTGGTCCCCATTAATGTTGATTGAAATTATAAGACCAAACAGATGTTTTTATTTAACTGCTCAGAATCTCACTGCTGAATATTACAGTTTAGGCCAATATCTAAGCCATATTTTGTGTTTGGGTAGCTTTTCATTTTAGTACCCTATTCAAGCAACATTCTTATGGCTGTATCATGCCTCTAAAGCTATTTACAATGAACTTGATGTAATCTTTAGACAGACATATTCATGACTGGACAATTTTTTTCCCCCAAACTACTTTAAACAGAAAAATCTAATACCTGATATTTTTCTGCTAGGAGAAAAAAAAATCTGTATACCATGAAGTACACATTTTTTCCAAAATTAAAGACCTATATAAACTGCAAGAAAGCACTATCATAAGGCAGTGGTAATGTACTGGAATAAATCAGGGAGAGATGTAATGTGGATATTGCACAGAAGCCATAGTCGTCATAGACGGGGTTCTTGGAGGAGAAATGCATATGAAGCAGATAAATTACAGGGACAATGTGACAGTATTTCTAAGATTTTCTCCACACTTCAGAGAAGACATTTTAAGGTCTGTGCAAATAATATAATAATAATAATAAAATTAAAAAACAAGATTTCTAAGGGGAGAAAAATAGGGAGAATAATTCCCAACAGTATGATCACTTCCACACTTGCTCAGTCTCTATAATTAGACTGTTACATGAGGCATCATAACAAACATTTATGATAGTGATATTCTATCAGCAAATTGTTCCTCACATTCATTCCAGCAGTCATTTACTACCAGTGGGTCTGAAAGCTAATTCACTTTGACTTCTAGGCCATTGAAAGGCCATTGAAAATACAGATGATAAAACAAGTTGACCTAAAACTGAGTCAGTGTCCTGAAAGTTGAAGGGTTAGGGGGGGGGGAGGGGAAAAAAAAAAAAAAAAGAAAGAAAAAAAAAAAAGGAAAAAACAACAAAAAAACCCACCCAAACTATAAATATTTTTCCTTTTGCACACATTTCTGTGCAAAATGAAACTAAAATAGAAATACATATTTTCCCCTAATTACTTTGGATGAGATTTTCTGACTTGATTTATGCATCACAGAGTTGTGCTTCTAAGTGTAGGTTAATCTTTTGGTGTTTTCTTCCACATACAAAGGAGAAAAATTAGCACCTCCACCAGTCAGACTTTTGTCTCAATGTATAAGATTTAGTGTATTTTAAGCATCTAAATTTGATCTAATGAATCTTATTGTTGCTTTCCCTTTACAAGACAGTTTAATGGCATTTTTGGTGTGTAATTTTTTTTTAATAAACAGTAGTTATTCTGCAACCCACTTCTACCCACACCCAGTTGCATCTAGTATTTCTTAGGATAAAATTAGGCCTAATTAGGATAAAATTAGGCCAAATTTTATTAGGTCCAAAACTCTCACAGAACTCTATGCATTTTCACCAGACTCTTACAATTATAAGAAAAACACTCTGTTTTGCTGGCAGCCTATGTTAGGAAAGAAGCTCCATTTCTCTGCTCAGATTACTTAAAATTATCACTGCATCTCATTGTCTTAAAAGAGAGAAAAATAACTTTTATGTCTTTCTGATTTATGTTTTATTTCCTATCATTTCATTATCTTAAAACAAATCTAAACAAAATCATACATATCAAAACAAAAATACTTGTTAAAGTTACCAGTATGTAAACTCGAACCAAGATCAGGTTGAAATTAAATAAGTAGAAATCAAAACACTAAATACATGTCAAAATGTTTTTTCTTTTGTTAATAATATTAAGAGTGTTATTATTCTCTTTCTCCTAGTATATTTTGGTGTATCTATACACCAAAATTATAAAAGAAATGACTATGGAGAAACAGGAACTTGCTGCTGGAACAGTGAATAAGAAAGAGACAACTCTCTCCACACACTATTTCCACAGGCATCCTAATGTGAGACAAGACCAAGAAGAGCTGCAAATGTGCTAAAAAATACCACATGCCATGCAAAGCTGCTAAAAGAAACTATTATCTCTGTCAGGTTATAGTCCTGGAGAATACAACAGACATGTCTGTGCACCAGCTCTCATAAAGGAACATAACGTAACATGCATAGTTATATTTAATCTTCCTCACATCTCTATTATAATTGTAATTTTAAATACGAATGAAGATATATATGTATTAAAATGAATGTAATATAAAAGCATGATATAAGTCAAAAGTGGCCAATATTCTGTCCGCTATGTTGGCCAGTAGAGGAGATTATTGGAAAAGAGTATGAAGCAAGATAAACATGCAGCAAATCTTCCTTGCTCTACCCAGCAGTCAAACCTCTGGAAATTTATGAAGTAAAGATTTATCCTTTGTGCCTACTAGTCCTCAGTTAATTTTATTTCCCATTATTTGTGCTTGTTCTTTGAGCCAATTTATATATAAGACAGAAGTTCAGTAAAAAATATAACATATATGAACTTACTGAACTTAGTGTTATGAAAAACTCATTTTGAAAAACTTCCAGACATAAAAAACCTGCATTGATTGGTAAGAAATACTTATAAAGAAACTCTTGTATTTAGATCTTTTCATGGAGTTATTTTGGTAGTGAATAATCCAATGTATGTATAAATCATTTGAGATTTAAAGAAATTTTTCAATTCTTTTCACAAACCATTATAACCACTGTCACTAATGAGCATTTTTGTTGCTAGGCACTGGCTAGTTTAAAAGATTTATTTTAAGCGTACCCATAATAAGCTGAACTGCTTGAAAAAGGATAAATTTGCTCCAACTTGAGTATCTTCATTCTATTTTCTTATCTTTAATAGTACAAATTATTTTGGGTGAAGGTATTGCTTTATGTTGAAGCCATTCAAGAAGAAATAAAAGAATATGTAATGGAGTTGAAATCAAGGAAGAAATGAGAAAAGACTAAGTGCATGAATGCATGAACTACATAGGCATTTTCCTCTTCACTTCATATGTAAGTGATGACAAAATATTGTCTTTTGCTTACCTAATTTTCCTTTTGGTAGACCCACATAATTTCCAATTACAGCTGGTAGCTATAAGTGTATAGTATTAAAAAAAAATTGTCTAATTAAAATTACGTTTGCTTGCCTGGGCCCAGCATGGGCTGTCAGCACACTGTGCATGTGAGCAGTGGAACTGCCCTGTATCCCACGGTCCCTGACTATCCACATTAGAGACATACTAATTTCCATAGTTTATAAACCAGCTCTTCCTCTTATGTGATTACAGTAAGTACTTGAATGAGGATGGACACTAAAATCAGTTGGGGTAATAGCACAGCAGTGCACTGCTATTCTGAGTTCCTATCACACTGAGTCATAAATTTACTATTTGTATTGCTGTAGCAGCAGAAAGACTTAAGTGGCAAATTCTATATGTATAAAGGACTAGTAAAGGTATTTATCAGCATAGTTTTTGTTTGTTTGTTTGTTTATTTGAACAATGTATTCTTTCTCCATTGACATCCTTCTATTTTAGCACTCCAGTAATTAAGTGCTTAAACTGCAGATGGCATTAAGATTTTATGTTCAACAGACCTATCCTGCTTTATATTTAGTAGATACTCATGGGATATCCATTCTATGTAACAGTATCTGCAGAGTGTACAGTAATGTGAAGGCTACTTTCTTATTGGCCTTGTGGATGAATAATGAAAGTGTCACTTAGTTTGCTGGTTTGCTTTGTAACTCTGAAGAGATTTCCATGCCTGAGAGTTTTGTAACCAGTAACCTCCAGTATTATTTCTCAAGTTTTCTCCAAGGTTTTTGTTGCTTCTCAGATTCAGTGGAGACTCCGAGATCTGCATGTTCTAAAATAACAATTTATGTGTCCCGTTAAAATTCAGTTAGTTTTGAGGAACTGTGGGCATACTGAGAATTAATGGTCTTGCTGATTTGCATTGGAAAGGATGGCTGATATTAGGGCTCTGACACGGCATTGTTTTACATAGAGGATGAAATCATTGCAGTTTTAAGACACTGCTGTATTTCTTCTCCAAGCTTAGCTGCTAAAAATAAATAAATCATTTGTAGAGTAACTTATAATGATGTTAGGACACATATGTATATAGTACCAAACAATTGCTTTAAACTACAAGTAGTAGAGGAATTATCTTGCCTGTAGTCTCTACTCAGACCTGAAAACAATATTCCACAAGAAAAGTTATCCATCGAAGAAGGTAGTCTGATGCCATGTACCATATTATTTGTTCTTTCAGAATATCCTAATTTCAAGAAGTCAGGAAAGTGTTATGAATGGTATTTATTGAATATCAGTCAGTGCAGGCATACAGGGTTGGCAAAACTTGAGGGAATCAGAGATTGTTTTAAACTTCTAAATACAACCCCTCAAATTTAATTGACATTACTTTTGCATGGTTTTATAAAGCCAAAATTCACAATATCAGAATGCGCAGCATTTATTCTTGTAGATCCTGCCTGGTTCTACAAATGGGAGCACTTCTGTATCTCCACCACAGGCCCTGAAGTACTGACGCCGGTGAAAGTGCTCATCAGCACTTTATGAAAACCAGAGAAGTAGCTCAGTGATTTTGATATCATGATGCATGCAAAAAACAGGTCATTCAGCCTGAAACTAGAAACTGAACCTAATTTTTATGTTCTACGTAAAACTTTGTGAGACCTTTACACCTGTTGATGCAAACAGGGCTGCCACTGAATCATAACTGAATCATTTAGGCACTATTGAATATCTTATTAGATGCATAACTGTATCTTTTGACACGCATTTATCTCTAAAACTTAGACTGAAATATTTCTATAGCATATTAGTAGTGTTTTCTGATTTTTTATTCTGTTTGGTTTTGCTTTTACTTTAAAGAACGTTATTTCAAGGATAAATATAATGGTGGTTATGAAGTATCCATTCAGTCACAGGGTTATGTAAGAAAGAGGTTATTCTTTTGTGAATGAGGGGGAAAAAGAACCCAATGAGAAAACCTTGTCCAGAATAAGCTCTTATCTTCTTACTCAGAAGGAAATGGATGCATACATGTATGGTCTTAGTGCATATTACAAGCAATTTCAATAACAGAAAGAATAAATTTCCCCGCTGAGGTTTCCGTGATGAGGACGACAGCTGCAACCCCGGGTTTTGCAAAACTATTTACTATACAAAAATATTTTCATTCTGGGATATGGTTTCAGCACTGTGTCTGCTTTTAAAGATTAAAGATGCCTATCCTTAGGAAACCCTGGAGGGACAAGTCTCTGTAGAGG
Source organism: Eudromia elegans (assembly GCA_003342815.1). NCBI lineage: Eukaryota > Metazoa > Chordata > Aves > Tinamiformes > Tinamidae > Eudromia > Eudromia elegans. The sequence goes on from PTEX01000120.1 coordinate 2,014,895, forward strand.
AAAGGAACCAATCTTTTAAGTTTCCTTTTATCTATTTCTATACAGTTTAATTGTGATGACCCAGATAGGCACTTTGTGCTGTGCTGTTTTGTTATTCTCTGGATGGGGAATATGATTTAATGACAGTCAGAAAAACTGGGAAAATATTTACCACATACATTACCACATTTTAGCAAACATGACTGTATCGAAATCTTAAAGAATTGTTCTTAATGGAAAGCAGAATAAAATGTATTCAGATGGAAAAAGTCATGAAAATAATTTCTATAGAGAATGTTGTAGACTTTAAAATAAAGTTCCATTGCCAGTCAGCTGAAAATTGGTCGAGGCTTACCGAACTTTATCATTATTTATGGAGCACCATAAGCTACAAGGTACTTCACAGACATAAACAAAGATGTAGATTCTTTTCCTGGCAAATGTTTCACATTTTATAAGACAACTTGCTGTAATCTCAATAGTGTTAAAAGCCTAATCAGGATTTGTCTTCAGTACAAATTACTGAGAGAAACACTGTTCTGTTTCTCATACCACGTATGTCCCTGAAGCTGCATTTAAGCATCCCTTTATAATCTTGTTTTGCTAGATATCAGCCTAGGCTTAGATTAACCACTGCTCAGCATAACTCTGAAAAACCCATGATAAGAATAATTATTATTTGGCTCAAATGTACTTTCAGTTTTTCCTGAGAGACTCTAGGCCTCTTTCTTCTGTTTTTATTGAGTTAAACATAGGACACATAAGCATATAATTTAGGAGGGTTCTTCATCAGACTACAAATTGAGAATAATTCATACTTCATTACATTCATACACAGAAGTTTTTGTGACATTTTAATACAACTATTTATGTTAAAAGGTATGGAAAATTTATAGAATATTTATTGAGAAATAAATAAATAAGGGAAAAAAAGAGAAGAGAAATCTGTGATTTATCTCTGTTGAGTATTAGATATAGAGCTTGTTTATATCGAGGTTAAATTTAACTGTATGGGAGAAACTATATTCTTGGTTTCATCCCTCTGTAAATACTGAAAATAATTGAAATCAGCAGAGCTAGTCCTAATTTCCTTTGGCAACAAATGTTACTAAAGGCAGAATTTGATAACTGAGGTCAGTGTCAAAGGTCTTATGAACAATTACATTAACATGTAATTAACATGTAAGCTCTTCAGCTAAGTCAGAAGTACTGTGATATGTAAAGCTGAAACATTTTATTCATGCTGAGAATTAGCTGAATCTGGAATAAAACCATCCTAATATCATTAATAAGTTTCTCTAATGGGAACACAGTAAGTTTTAGTTTAAAAGCCACAACAAGGTTTCTTGTTTACCAATGCAGTTATAAAAACTATACTTACAATATAGTTAGTTAGGATAGTAGTAGAACAAATTTTAATTTAAGAACTACAGCAACAACCTCTGCAAATATGTGTTCTAGTCACTTTACTGGTCATAGAGTGTACATTAGAAATAAGAAACAAAAATAGTGATGCGACCTGAATATTCTCCTGATTCTCCTGCAGCATTTCCACTAGGATAGGAGAGAAAATATCTATTTAGTGTTTCTTCTGCTTACTTATTTTCATGAAATCCATACAAAAACCCATTTAAAACCTTTAAAAACATTTAAAACCTGAACCGCTGACTGTCTGTATGAGAAGGAACCTAGCATATCGTACCATAGTAGAGCATCTCTTTTGCATACATATTGGAAACAAATATGGACAGAAAGTGTAGTTGGCAATAAGTAGGAAAGTTTACCTAAAAAAAAAAAAGCCAGTACAGAAGCACTCAGCCCCTGATTTGTGAAGACTGATTTTATCAGTGAAGAATGTACAGTCCTGCACAGAGAAATCAGTTTAGCAGATGGATTTTATCTTCCTATAGCATTCTTGAATACACCCTGAAGGCTTAGACAGAGGCAAGTGCCGTCCTAAGTACAAAAACTTAGAGATGTTCATGGATAAACTCTGGTTTAAAGTGTGTCTTCAGCTATAATGCCGTCTTCTAAAAAAAAAAAAAAAAAAAAAAAGTAAACAAGCAAATCTAAAATTTATATTTTCAATATAAGAATGGGCCACTGAAGTCAAGCTTCAAGACCACTATGTTACCCTGGGACAAGTCCTTCCTTTACTTACTAAGATTTTATCACTCAATTTTATTACAAGTGGCAAAAAGCACAAAATAACACCTACAATTTTCAGCAGACTACGTGTCTTCTTTTCCTGTCTATACTTGGTAAAACTTGTTAGCAGTATTTGCACAGGGGTAGAATCTGACCTGCACTTAATGAAGCTGGTCACTGATGGGTTCTCTAAGTATGAGGAAATTAGCAAGGTCTTCGACCTTTGCAGGTAATGTGCTGCTGGCAGTGCTGGTGTGGACATGCCAAAATAGTAGGAGTAATATCTGGCTCACAATGCAAAGCTGGGGATTAGTGAAATGTGAAAAACCTTCTTATTTCTGAGATAGCAAAGCTTAATAGACAGCTCCTCTAAGAACTGCATGAATTTAATGGAAAGGCCGACGTATTAGTTTTTCTTTTTCTTGTTTCTTCTTTTGCCATGATTGACTCAACCTTTACACATCTTTATGGTTTTGATTTAAGTCTGAAGAAATTTTTTCCAATTATTTGGATGGCAAGAGGGAAGGACAGGAAAAGATAGCCTTCTATTTCATCCTTTTTACTTAGACATCCAAACAGTGAGGTTTTTTTTAATACATTGTTCATCTCAAATGATGAGTTTAAGTATATTCTCTTCTTGTTTATTTCATTACTAAGGATTTATAGTTTCAAACACTTCTAAAAGCTCCACCTTAGGCACTCATGAGCCTTCTCTCCCTATTCCCTGCTTGTTCTCCCCTTGTTCTCTGAGTGCACAAAGACAATGGTACTTGCCCTTGCTCCACAGCATTCCTTGGCAGAATCAGTTTTGAAAACAGATTTAAACCTATGCTAAAGCTATTTAAGAATAAAAAAGAAAAAAAAAAAAAACAAAGCTTTTAAATAAATCAGCCTACAGTGAATTGATAAATTATCCTACTGTGGATGAAATTAGTGTAATAAAGATGAGAGAAAATACTCTCTTTTGAAATTAAAGGCATAGGGGATGAGGGAAAGCCCAAGGTTAAGGCAGCCTAGAAAAAGATAAAAATAAAGAAAAAACAGGAATCTATTTAAAATGAATGCTACAGGTTTAAAGGAAGTGACTGTTCTGGAAGCTGCTTGCTTTCTCACGCTGTTCTTTCCAAGAAAAGCAGCATTGTACCCATGTAAGTGATATAAAGGTTTCACATATTTCACAAAATTCAGTCTAATTAAAGCATAAAACTTAAAAAAATAAAAAAAAAAAATATATCTACCTAAGTCATTGCCTATAAAAATAGGAAAAAAAAAATAAGCCTGTGTTTCTGACAGGTACGCATCTTTTCTGCTTTGTTTGTCCTGTTCTAAGATGTTGCTTTATTCATCCTCACTCAGTAGAGACAAATTTAACTTAAATGGATACACAGTACTTTTGGGACCATCATGATTTGTCTGAAGCTGCAAATTCTTATGTTATCCATTGCAGGCATTAATGAAATGCTTATTATTATCACCATAAAGTCATGGGTTTTTTCCTTTCCTTCCTTGTTTATCCCTGGCTTTGTATTCATAAAACATAATACGAAGTGATAGTGTTATTAAGCAGCATGGCTAGTATTTTTAACAGCACTCAGCATTGGCAGAGCTCCTTTCTTTTACCATGGCTAGAAGTGTCTGAAATGAGAACAAAATCAGGCAAAATTAGGTCTGCACTGTGGGCTGTAGAAATCTAGGTCACTATGTTTTGCCATGTGAATATGCACACATTGTAAAAAGCGGACACCCCATCCAGGTATTAACTTTGAAAACATAACTAGGCAATTAAAACCTTAAATAAATAAATAAATAAATAAATAAAGTCTTTATAAACAAACTTCGTGTAATTATTTCAAAGGCATCATCTTGGGCTTAGCTCTCAGTGAAGTGAATGGTTAGGTTTTGTTTTAATTACTCAGTTTGATTCCCAGCAGTGGAAGACACTGAGGTACTATGAAAGCCAAAGATATATTTAAATAAAGTATGAGTCACATAGGAGCAGGTCAGGAGCGAAAGAGAAAAAAAATCGATACACTACACCAGAAAATGCAGTCTAGTTTTCAAAATAAATTAGGCAGATCAATCTTGAGTAGTAACGAATGGTCTTGGAGAATTAAAATTCATCTTGGTCTATGAAGTATGGCAGTTCACAACCTAAAAGTATTGGTCTATTTGGGAAATGAATGGATTTACTAGCTTTGAAAAGTTAGAAGGAAAAGATGGAAATACTAACACATTCATTACAAATTTACTTGAAAAATATGCTGGATATTTAAAAGAATATGATGACACTAAAGGGGAAAAACAGCAATTTCTTTAAAGATATTGAAAAATTTCTCTTCTCCAAATGAAAATATACAATAGACAAGCATAAGAAAGGCTGTTCAGAAAATGAATATTTATCATAAAGATTAATTTCACATCTGCTTTCACATACATCCAAATTATGGTCAAATTCCTCAATTTCTTTGCCTCTTTATACTTTTATATATATATATATACATATATATATAATGGAATAACAGCTCTCTTCTGATAAGGGTAATTTTAGATGTTTATGTCTGAGAAATTTCTGGAAAAAAATGTAATTCAAAGAAGCGTTTAAATAATTGCCTCATTTTAATGGTGTGCTGAACTACCATAGACTTTAATGTGATAACAGATTTATTAATAAAAATTGTAAAGAAACTTTCTGTTAACAAATTGGAAAAAAATATTACATTTTTGTAAGTGCACTACCAATACAAGAGGATAATTCTATAATTGATGATATATGAAAAATATTCTAATCCAATCATGATTTCATCAGCACATTTACCTGTTGTGACTTTAGTCAATTTTTCATGGAAAAAGCAATCTTCCTATACATATATATTCTAATTAGCATGCACATTTTTACTTCTCCAGTGCATAAGTACTTAGTAAAGGCAGATGTGCAGACTGGAAGTTGATCTCTGTGGAATCTATAAAATTTCATTGAAATGACTTTAGAATTGAAAAATGCTGGAGGCAATCTAAGCTTTTACCTTAGCTAAATGCAAGCCACTCACACACACAGGAGCCAAACAGCTCTGCTACTGTTTGCAACATGCTTTTTTAGATGGTCTCTGGAAAGAAGAGAGGAAGACAACACCACTAAAGCTGAATGAAGTTTTTTTGTTTTCTGTCATCCATGAAATTTAATCCAGCCACATGATTATCTTTACCTGTTGAATTATTTGTCTTATGCCTTGAAGTCCGGCAGTGTTTTTGTTATTTAGTTCAGAGAGAAGAAAGAGTTAATAGGATTATTTATTCTCCATAGAAGAAATTAAACTTGCGTGTATGGGATCTAGCAGAGAAATTAATATATAACAATAGGTATTCTGCAACCTAAAGTATAGCTATTTAATAATTTTTCCCTAGTATATGTGCTTAGGATCCTTGAACGCTTTGCAAATATTATTTATCTCTACAATATATCTTTGGAGAATAAAGGAGCTAAAAATATTTTCCTGAAAGTATGAAGCTGTGGTCTCAAATAATATTCTCACTTGAAGGCATGAAAATTTTTTTTAGACTATACTACGCATTAGAAATATTACACAATCAAAAAAAAAGCTACATAAAACTTATAAAAATGTTTTATGCAGTGAAATTGGCACAATTGAGAATTTGCGTGCCTTTTTTATTTTATAAAAGTTAGATCCAGAAACAAAGATTTTTTACATTCCTGAGCTTTATGAGAATGAATTAGCAAGTGCAGGATAAATAAATAATGTTAGAAGCTTGCCAAGAATAGGAGACTAAGAGGTGAGAGAATGGCTTTCCATTATCAAAATGCAACAACAATAAAATAAAATAACTGCATCCAATTCTTCTGGAGCACTGAAAGATTAAATTTTAGTATTATTGTTATAAACTTTTTTTTTTTCTTTCCTCAAAAAAGCAAGGTCCAGCTGGTTTAGATTCAAAAGTCATGTACAGTAAATGAAAGCAGCTCTTTCTACCAGCAATATAGATGATAAAGAAGGTCCATGTGCATGCCAAGTTTTTGTGTAGACATTGCAGCACAAAGGAAAGAGAAGGTTTAATCCCTAATAGCACAAAGAGTTGCATTCGCTTGAACTCAGCTACTGGAAACAGAGCAGTTACTGTTTTTCGCAAGTAGCCGTTTCATGCACAGCCAATGAATTACTTCTGATGCATTCATACTTTGAGAATTTACAAAATTGGGGAGGGAAAAGAACAACCAACAAAAAATAAGGTCCATGCCCATCTAGCAAATGGAGGGAATTCATAACAAATATAATTCCTGAAGCAAGCCATATATTATTTAGTGTCAGTGGTTTAATCTTAATACACAGACAATTCCCCACATAGGATTTTTTTATCCAAGGCATTGTCATTAAAACAGATTTCTTAATTAATAAGGGGTGTATCTTTAATACATGCCATCACAGTAAGCAACTGTACACTTAAAATTTTAGTCAAAAAAGTATTCCTTTATAGGAAAAGATAAACCTTACTCAAATCACTAGCCTATGAGATCCCCAAACATACTATGTCTGTGATGCATTCCATCTATTGAATGCGTGTTGACATTATCAGCTTATTCCTGTCACTTATAGTTTTTACACAAGTGTACAAGAATGTTGCACTAGGATAGAAACGAAATGACTGGTGAAGGCACTGGAGCATCTGGAAGTGGAGTCAAAGCACCTCTGAAGATACGAGCCTCTTCAGCAAGAGTCAGAACCTCCTAGGTCTGTTTGATGCAGTAAAACAGAACAATGTCTGATATAACCTTAAAAGTCATCTTATCCATTCACAGCAAGATTTCTTTAGAGCTCTGGGATCCTAAAATCGCTTGTTGCATTGTTTGCTTATTTTGGCAGGAAAGTACATTCAAAACTACTCAACATTTTGCATAAAGGTTCCTCATGCTGAGCATGCCTCATGCTTCCACATATGGGAAAGATGGAAGGATGAAATGGGATGCTGAAAGGCATCTTATTCCTAGCCTGACCTCCATCCAGAAAGATGTTCCTGCACTCATCTCTTCAGAGAGGGTAGTAGCATTCTCAAAATATATCTCACAGATCAAACCTCACCCAGAATGCTCTGCGGGTCACAGCTTTTCCCAAAATACACCGAGTGAATGTGATGCTCTGACTCCCTTTCTATCCTTAACAATCTCTCAGAAAACAATAAGCAACCAGAAAGTTCACAACAAACTTTACAGTTATGGTATTCTTCCAGATTCAGAAGTTCTCTGCTCCACCAGAGGGAAATTTAGTTGACTTCCAGATCTTCCTGAACACTAGGTTATTGTTCCTGGATATTTTCCAATCTTTCATTTATAGTCATTCTATTGCTGTCTAGCAAAATGATATTATAATAATAAAAAAAAATCAATTAAGACAGCAGGGGAGATCAAGACTCCAAGTCATAAAATGTCCTTGGTTCAGGTACTAACTATGGGTTTAATAATCATCATTGCTGTTGACCAAGAACAGACATGTCTAAAACCTCAGAATCCCAAGGGGAAAAAAAAAGTTTATTTAAGTTTACAGGAATTTGAACTTGTGATGTCTCAGCAATTACCTAATTAGTCCAGAAAATCAGACACTGAGATGGTAAAGTAAAACAAAGTCTGAATCTGCACTATTCTGCAACTAGTCTGACTTTATGTATCTTTCAACCTCTTCTGTGGTAAATAATTCTAAGAATGATTTTAAAATAGTGCTAAAACATGAATTTAGCCTATTATTCTTGTTCAGGTCTAAATGATATCAGCAACAAATATTTTAGCATTTTAGCAAAATGCTGTTTGATGTGGCTGTCCTCTTTACACACAGATTTGAATAGATTGCAATGAAAGAAAAATCAAGTTTTACTCATTTCTTTTCATAGCTTTCTATTTGTCTCAGTGTATTATACAGCTAACAGATTTTTTTCTGCAGCCCAGAGAGAGAAGCTTTGGATGCAGATATAAAAATTAAAATTTAATGTCTGGAAGAGATTTATATGTTTTCTGCTTTTATTAAATGGATGTGGGCAAAAATACAGACCTTCCCAATACACACTTTAAAATCAAGATACATACATATGTAGAGATAGATAGTTGTGTAGAAAATTTACAGAAATTTCATATTTATAATCTGAGAATTTATGGATCATTTGCTCTTGCTACAAAAGAAAAAAAAAACACAACTTTTTTTCTGCACTGTAAACTGGAAATTGATCAAAATACAGGGAAAATCCTGACAAAGTATGGCATTGCTTGTGACATTCAAGAAAAATAATTTCCATTTTAGACCTTTTATTTAAAATAAAATAAATAACAAAATTCAGTGCTAACTAGGTAGAATATTTTTGCATGTGTTTTGATTAATCACTAGCCAATCTACTGAGCCATGCTTAAGAGATTAAAAATTTTTGAAGTCAAGTTTGTTTCCATGCCAAGAACTCCACAGAGATGAGCTTTGATTCCAGCCTGCTGTGAATCTCATTTTGCCCTGAATGTGTAAGCAAAATTGTTATTGCCATTGGAAATGCAAAAGTATGATTTTGTAGCACTTTATAGCGATGGGGCTTTGTGAAAGCAGTAAATAACTGTAGCCACTGATTTCATCTGGCACATCACTTCCCTCACTACTATCTTTAATGTGTCAGTACTCCTGAAGAACTCCCATATACAAGGTGTATGTTATGCTGTGCACTGCACAGGGGCAAGAAGATTGCCTTAAGAAGATTGCTAGCTAATCCAAAGGCAGGACAGCACAAATGTGTGCAGATGAGAGAGCACAAGGAAATAACGAACCACCGCTAATCAGCGTAACATGCTCACCAGCTGCCTGACAGCTACCAGATTTGTAGAAATTGTGGGGGAAGGGGAGGGGGGGGGAAAAAAGGCATTTGAGAAAGGGATCATTCTTATAGCATGTTAGAAAAGCAATATGAATAAAAACTCATTCATCACCAGACTGTGAACATATGCTGAAGAAATACAGGAAACCACACATTTTACTCATTGTTGGTGACTCCAATATGAGTGTGCTAATCAAATAAAACTCATTTTCTGGTGATTCTGAATGTATTTCTGTATCACTGATAATTTAAAACTTCATCTATTTTTTCAACATAGTAATAGGAATGTTTCCCAGCAACAATAACATCCAAAATTAGAGGTTTCTATCAATTCCAATTTATGAATTACTTCACTACTCTAGTTATTTTAGATGAATGGCTTATTAGTACAGAAATGAGCTATGCATTCTCATATCTTGTTAGAAAACAAATAAACAATAAAATTACAAACAAAAAAAACTTCTAACCCCAAAATACTTGAGTACTGTTCCCTTAAATAGAGTTCAAGAGATAGCTTTCTTCCTAGATATACATCCTACTCCTTGCAAGATAGCATGATTAATATTTCTCATTTACTCAGATAAGAGGAAAGCATTAATCCTATATCTAAACGCTAACAGAGGATATATGTGATCTGCAGACCATGGACTTACTATATCACCTTGGAAGTCATGTGGGATATTAAAAAATTCTTTAGGATTTTTAAAAAGTATTTAGGGCCTGGAAATCTAGATAAGCTAGTAACATTTTGAAAAATGTAGTACTTAATACCTATTGAAAAATGGGACTTAAGCATTTAGGCTTTTGTCAATTGTGCTAGGAACTTTCCTGGGTCATTAGGTACCTAAGTACCCTTAAAAAATCTGGCCCATAACCAAACTGCAGAAAGTCTATCTATCCACAGACAAATTAATAGGTAATAGTATTCCCCCATGACATTGCTGTAAGGAAACATGCATTTAAGATTATAGCACGGTTAGATGCTAAAGCATGGGGTGACATATCAATACCAATATAGGTCATAGCAAATGTAATTACATAATATTAATGGTGCAGTTGTATTTAGAAAACTGCACGCAGTAGGGCCCATCCTGTTTTAGAAATTACGCCACAGAATTAAATAAGGTTCAAAGCCTGAAAAAAAAAGGATTAACTAGATGGAAAAAATAATTTGAACAGAGGGTGAAGAAAGCCTAAAGAATGCCAAAGACTGAAAAGAGGAAATACTAAACTTGTTAGCAAGACCTTATGCTAAAGGTTTTGGAATGGGTCCCCTGTATTTTTTATCTGCTTACATGCACACACACATTTGACCATCTGAGCAGATAATACTTTAAAGGTCTGAAATATATACACACAGTTGTTTACTGAAGTTATAAGGATCTTGAGTGTGATACTGACAGTAGATAACAAACTGATAAACAGGATACCCACAGTGAAGCAAGGGAAAAACCAAACTCAAAACACCTATGCTGTCATATGGAGGATGCCTGGCACACCAGGAAGGGTTTATATATACTGTGAATTTAGTGCATGCTACCAGTAATGACTGAATATTTTGCACAGATTTAACATACTGAGAAAATAAGAACTGATAACAAATTGTGTAATCGAAAATAATCCAAAGGGCAATGCGTGAAAGTTAGATAAATCATAGTTACTATTTCTATTCTATCTGATCTGGGTCAGCTGCCTCTAAAATCTATGTTCATTCTTCCTTTTCTTTTCTTCTTCCTGTGAGGTCTACTTCATATGTGCATCATTTATATTTTGCTACCATTTTACCTCTCAGTTGACTGTTAAACCAGGAGCTCCTACACATCAAACAGGATCTTTCTGTCACTTTAGTTCCATCTATATTTGAAAGTAAGGCTGTAATATCACCCTAAAATGGAGAAAGACATATTTGGCATGTGCATAAATATTTTGTTTCAAATGTGGAAGGTAAGGCAGCTGTTATCCAACAAACAGTGTGAATTTATCAAGTAAGTCTATTTTCTAGCAAAATATATCAAAAGTGATTATGGTGAAGAGCAACAACTGAGAAAGCTGAGCCTGATTCTTAATTACTACAACATATTTTTACATTCCCCATTAGGGTAAATATGTCTGAAAATCCTTAAGGAAAATGTTAGCTATGACAGAGGTTATTAGAAAACTAGCATTGTGTGAAAGATGCTGTTTCCTTGCAGCTAACCCAGTGATGACTTTGACTAGCTGACCTTGTGGGATGTGCAGCTTTAAACGTGCTAGAGGAAAATACTATTCCTGATCAGCAGTAGAGAGAGGCAAAAATTGTTTTTTAAAATTAAAAAAAATAAAAGAGCCAAAGCAGTCAGCATACCATCTGCGTGGGTTACACCTTCTTCCCAATACACCTTTTTCCCTTTCCATCAGGACAATCAGAGGAAAATTGTGGCTTATTTTAAAAGATGAGCTATGATTATACAGTTATACTTTGCAATTTTCTCATAATAGAAAAAGGAAACGTGCCTGTATTGTATTATTCTGAACCAGCAGTTTGGGATTTACCTATGGTTCAATATAAGATGTGTTTTTTGCTTATTTTTAACGATTGTTAGGACCTGAAGCCCTTTGAGTATTACTTCGGCTCAGGGAGCTCTGGGTTTGTACCTGATGTGGTGTTAAATACACATCTTTCAGATTGTGTGATGCTTTTCTGGCAGTGCAAAGAGAACTGTATACAGTCCACAAACAGTTTGCTCTGCATTGCAATCTATGTAAAATGCTGTGCCATAAAACTTGGCAGTGGGCCACTTTTTATTTACTTCTCTACTCTCTTTTTCCTTCCCATTCTGAGTAAACGGTAAGCAGAAATTCAGGTCTTTTAACACAGCTTATTGTAATACTAATCTCTTTCTTTAATGATTCACTTTAGAGCTCTTAGGTCTGTGCATTTGCACACACTGGTCTGACATGATTACACATGAAACAACAAAAAAATCTGTCTGCTTTGAGCATAATTTTTGTATCTTTATTTTCACTGCTAAAGTAGTAAGATTCTAAGCATTTCTGATTATAAACAGTGATAACACAGATCAACAGCTTTGCCAGATTTCTACTAGTACTAGACTACAAGGTCGTCATTGCTAATGCAAACTTGGTCAAGGTTAGAGATATGTCAAATGCATTCCAATTCTTTTCAGGTTGCAAATGTAATTGCATGAAGGTTAAGAGGTGTCATAATTACATCCTTTCCTGCTTTGAAAAGTCTCTTACAACCTGAAATATTTTCATGTTTTTTGAATCAGAGTATAACTTCAATACCATACAATGTATGAAAGACAGGTCACTGACTGAAGAAGGTTGCTGGGGACATATGTTTAACATAAGACAACTGAAACAAAACAGAACATATTTCTTTTTAAATGTTCTTCATACAGTGCAAGCACAAAACGGTAATGGGCAGGAGCCAAAGATACCCATGAACATACTATGGTAAGGAAGTCAGCTGCTGGGAAACTCTCCTTGATCATGACTGGATTTTCTTGTTCTTCTCTAGTGCAGGGGAAGATGCAGGTGCTGCTGCCAAAGGCATTATGAGTCTGAGAAATTTGCTATAACAAGCAACAAAGCTTGTTATCAGCAAAGCTTGTTATCAGCAAAGATGATTAAGGGATTGGAGTACCTATCATATGAAGAAAGGTTAAACGAGTTGGGCCTGTTTAGTCTAGAGAAGAGAAGGCTGAGACGAGATCTAACCAATATACACAAATTCCTCAGGAAAGATTGTAGGGAGGAGGGGGCCAAACTGTTCTCCATAGTGATCAGTGATAGGACAAGGGGTAACAGTTTCAAATTGAAACACATGTGTCCATGTGAGGAAGAACTTTCCTGACCATGAAGATGACAGAGCCCTGGAACAGGCTGCCCAGAGAGGTTGTGGAGTCTCCTTCTCTGGATATCTTCAAATGTACCTGGTTGCCACCCTGTGTCCCATGCTCTAGGTGTCCCTGCTACAGCAGGGATGTTGGACTAGATGATCTCTAGAGGTTCCTTCCAACCTCAACCATCCCGTGATTCTGTGATAAATTTTAGACAGTGTCAAACATGGAATATTGCAGCAAGGTATCCTCAAACTTTCCTGTACAGTGAGGAAATGAAGAGTTTCCTTTCTTTGCTATGAAAAAAAAATCACTTTTATCTTATTTTTTTTTTACTATCTTGGTATAAGTTGATGAAACTTAATAGGAAAGGATTTCTGGTGTTCTTACCATTGTGTAATTTAGTCCTTATATTCCAGAGGAATAAATGTAGAAAGGTAGAAAAAAAAATGTTGATATTATGCAGCAAAATATTAATAGGAAAACACAGATAGAATGGGCAGAAGAAAAACAATATTATGCTTGTATGCAAATAAGGGTCTAATGCACTTCTTTTTCTTCCACTTTACTTCACTAATTTTCCATGAGACAATATAAAAAACAATAACAATGAGTTGGCATATTAGGAAACCTCTGAATGTTCAAAAGGGACATTCAATCATTTAAGGCTTACAATATAACTTAGTGTGAAATCATTATGACATGGTGGGAAATGACCCGTTTAGCTGAGAGGATCCCTTACCCTGTATGGAGGCTAAATGTGCTGGGGAAGTCAGTGGCAGTCCCGTATTTTGGTGAGATCGCTCGAGCAGCTACTGCCCCCAAACATTTCATCAGGGAAGAGAAGCTTTATGTGAAGAAAGAAACTATGTTCCTTAATTTAGCTAACTTTAGCTATAACTTACAGTACATTTTTTTTTTTTTTTCTCAAAATGCAGGAAACAAGCTACATTTGCTTTCCTCTACCCTCTTTTATTTTTAAGTATGCAACTTTTTTTTTTTTCTCCAGTTCATGTCCGAATCCTTAAAATGAGGGCCATGAGTTTATCCTCCTTTTCCTTTTCCACAATTTTTTGAATGTTTTGAATGAATTTTTTTTTGAAATTAAGAAATGTAAGAAAAAATATAATACACTATTGCAAAAGACTGAATGAGTGTGTGTGGGAGTAGAAAGCCAAAGAGAGAAGAAAACATGTATGCTCGTGTATGCTCATGATTTGTATTTATGTGACAGTAATTCAAGAACATTCTGCCTCTCAGCTGCAATGTGCTAATCGGGCTCAGGAAGTAAAAGAGTGTCCGTAACCACATCTGCACAGTGACGATCTGTTCCAAAAAGCTTTGCTCTATTTCAGAAATTGCAACTATAAAGATGTAGTGACACTATGATATTCCATGGGGGGCTTAAATTACAGTGTTGATGAATACATGATTATTCAGATACGGTTTTAATTTTTGGTATGTTTAAGAGTTTTTCTCTACTGGACAACAGAGAAATGTATGGATTTGGATGAAAGTTATGATACATTAGTGAACACACACACACAAAAAAAAAAAGAGAAATATTGCCCATGTGAAAATGGGGTCTTTCTCAGAAAAAAATATTTTTCCAAGTGTACAGGATCTCTCATTCTGGCAATTTTGGCTACATTGTCTAGTCTAGTTCTCAAATAGCACAATTGTTGCCCAAATACAGAAACATCAATATGACTCATGTTTAAAACCCATCAGAGAAGGCAGAGCTCAAACATTTTCTGATATGTTGAGAAGTTATCTGAAGAAGCCTGAATAAAGGTATAATAATTACTTTTTTTCTCATAGTGAAATATTTAATACCTTAGATCCTTTTCTTATAGCATGTGTTAGTGAAACTTAACAGTGAAAATGAAGCAGTATTTAAAGATAAAATAAGATTAAATCCTTCCATATAATTTGATCTTAAACTATAAATTTGTTGCACTGATTGTACTGTAATGGGACTCACAAAGCTTCTTAAAACAGTTAGAATACAAATCACAATGCTTCATAACGTCTAGATATTAGAAAATCTTACTCACCTTTTTTGTACTTTGCAATTTATGGAGCTGAAAAAAATATTACCATAATAACTTCATAAAGTGCATATAAGTAATTATTTATGAATAATAATATCTGTCTAAAGTAATTAAAGCAAATGATATTTGACCCACTAACTTAAAGATTTTATTTTTGTTTTTCTCGACAAAAGACAGTAACAATTCCCTTGAATTCTGTAGAGACTGCAAAATTCAAAGTGTATGTCAAACTATATAAGTATATCCCAAATATTTTGGAAATCTGTTGGCAAGTTTCAAGTCAAAGTAATTGGCATTTTGCAGACCCCAAAATAAACTGCTTAATTAATTAAGAAATTAATGTATTCTGTTTTACTCCTGACCTTTACCTGCTAGAATGCGGTTAATTGATTTGGAATCGCATGTATTGTATTATACTCAAATGTTTCTTTTTTTTATTCAAACATGAACCAAGTTAATGAAAATTCTATATGGAGGAGCACCAAAAATAGCAGCTAATGCAGTTTTTGGCAACACTAAGTCAGAGCAATAAGCAAACCAAAAGGTCTCTGCACTTCTTTCACATCAAACAAATATTTAAATTTCACAAGTGTTAAGATTACAATCAAAAGAGACATTATCTGCACTTAAGAACATTGTTTACTTAAATCAGATGTAAACAATTTTCAAAGAACTATGAAAACAAAACCTGCTTCCAGTCAATTCATATGTGCACCAACCCTATGAATCCTTAGTTTATATATAGCATTACATAAAATACACTAGTTTTATGTTTGTTTATTTATTTGCTTTTAACAGATAGGGCTGAGGCTGTAATTTAACAAGAAATGTAAGTATCGAGGACTATAACCACATTTTTTTGGCCTTTTAGTGTTATAATGTCAAACAGTAGAATTCGTCGTAGAATTGCTATGAGTTTTCATTAAGTATGTTGAATCATTCTGTGTTAAACCTACAAAAATATAGCCTCCCCTGGAGGCTGTATAGGCTCCCCAGGATCCTGTACAGTCGGTAAAATACATGGTGGAACAATCATCAGTAAACTGCCATACTTTCTTTATAGAGAGTAAACCCCTCTTTTCTGGCTCAAGAAAGAATATTCCATGGGAGTTAAGATTAAAAAGAATTACACAGCAGAAAGTTTCTCTTCCAGACTTATGGGGACTATGCCAATAGGAAATTTTTCATACATATTCTCATTGCATTCCTGTCCATACCATGCCTGAAGGAAATGTTGACCAACACAGGTCCCCACTACGCTCCGCTGGTTTAACACGTCAATGTTAGTGGGGACAGGGAAGAGGTGAGATGCTGAGTCCCTTTCCTTCTGTTTCTTTCTTACCTTAATGGAGAGTATTACCACCTTCCCCATGAGAGAGAGGAAGAAGCAAATGCCAAATTTTGAGGGAGTAATGCTCTGCAGTTCAAGAAATTGTCTCTAAACTAGTCCAGTAATTAGAAATGTTCAAAAAGAGTTTGTAAAACAATATGATTAATATTAAAATGGTTAATATTGAATATGGTTAATAATTTATTATTTTCATACTAAAACAAAGATCCGAAAAAGAAATGTGTGCTTGACAAAATGTCTTACTCCATTATATCTGAAATATTTTTGTTTTATCTAAATATGCAAAACTTTATCACTAGGCAAACTGATCAGTTTTCCTTCTGCCTCCATTTTTTTGCATCTTTTTTGCAAGACAAATACAAAATTTTCATACGCTTTTACATCTATTCTTGTATATTGCATTTATATACCTTTATTTCTCCCCTTAGCAATCTTTAATTAATCCTTCACAAGGTTTATTTAAATATTTCACAAAAGACTTTCTGTGTAGATTTTTCCAAATTTGTTACTTAGAATAAACTATACTGTGTATCTAAAATGTTTCCACTAATTCTCTATAAAATTGCAGCCATCTTGATAAGGAGGTAGTTTCCTTGTGTTTTTGTGCAGCACTGAGAAGCCTCTTCTACATGGCAAGCCTTGCATATGCAGTGGGGTATCACTGAGCACTGAGTAGTCAACACCTCATCTACAGAGTCACTTTTCCCCAGGATCTAGATCACGTTTCCTTTTAGATTAGCCAGAACCACTGTTTAACAGATCACAGAAATGCCCCTCAGAAGATTAAGAGAAGAACTGAAGAAGGTTATTTAACCTACTCTGCTTAGAAGATTATTTAACCTACTTTGCTTAGAGGATTCAGCTAGCAGACTATAATTATCCAAGTTGGAATTTAGCCAGGAGATGATGGCCAATAACAACATTATGTGAAAATGGCATGAAATCATTTAGGACCAGCCAGCTCAGCAATATCTTATCTAAAAGATGGCAACCACAAAAGCTGAATGTCTCTTAACACTTTTGCTAGAATACTGATGAGCAGTTCTGATGAGAAACTGCAGAAAGTGCATCCTACCAAATCAGTCCTTTTTCCTGCACCTCCAGAAAGCTTTTTTCAGACATCTCCTATTGAAGGAAGGATGATCTCCTCAACTCTCTCATCCTACCTCAGGAGTACCATGAAAAGTGCTCTGCTTCAGCCCTCAAACCCTTTGTGGCTCCTCTGTGTAATGACCACAGTAACATACGCAGACAGTCATCGTCTCCAGTGCTTGGGTGCTTGTACTAGCCAGTGCTTGCTTGCTGTGCTGAGAGGGATTCATCTTTATTCCTCTTAGTCTTCTTTCAAGTGGCTAAGGCATAAGGCATCATACCCAAGACTAGTAAATCTGGGTTACTGCATGTCCCATATAATGCACTTGAGAGAAAACTCGCCTCCGCGAGGGCTGACAGCAGCTGATGTGTGGCGCGCCAAGAAGCTCTTTGGAAAGAGACAAGCAAGAAACCCCGTCCCTTGGCTTGGGCTATTACTCTATATAGGTGCCTCCGTGAAAGTGTGATTACAAGTCTGACTTCTCATGGAGTCTTCATGCTTGAATCCAAATTTTTCAAACTCTGTCCATGTTAAGCTCACCCTTTCTACTTTGCCTGTTTGATGCAGCTTTTGGTTAGCATCTCTTTCTGGATCTGTATTTTTTTTATTCCAGTTTATGAAAGGAGTACGTGTGAGATATGCAGAGCCTTGCTTACTCTAAATATCACTGGTTAAAGCTCCTGTCCAGCAAACAGGAGTTCTGGGTACAGATACAGTGATCAGAACAATTAGTATTTTTAAATATAATAGCTACCAACATATTAGAAGCCTTTGACAAGATGCCACATCAAAGGATATTAAAGAGAATAAGTTGCCATAGGATAGATGGAAAGATCCTTCTATGGATATTAGGCCTGTTAAAGGATAGGAAAGATAGTAGGGCTCAATGATTACGGCTTGGATGAAGAAGAATCATTGCCTCAGAATCAATGATGAGCTATTTTGTTTGTTTGCTTTGCTTTTTTCCAGTTCTTCATCTCCTGTGGAGTAAGAAGTTTGCAGAGAAATTCCTGAGAATAGTGATGATGCTAAATTCTTTCCAGCATCCCAGTGATGTATGAATGCAGAGGAGCTCCATAAGAGCCTCACAAAATGAATATGTGGACAAAGAGTATGTAGGTATATAAATTTCAGGTTAGATAAATGCACATCTAGGAAAAAAAAATCTAAGTAACACCCCACCCCTGTGATACTGAATTTGGATTCTAAAGTTGTGATCTCAGAGCCATCATCGATAGTTCTCAGAAATTATAGACTTAATGTTCTGCAGCAACTGAATCCCCTAGAAGCATGTTAGACATGCTCAGGAAGAGCATGAGAATATTGAGAATAAGATAGGGCATCCACTTCTCCATCTCCCCTGACAAAAATGTGGAAAACCCTGATATCCTGATCTTGAGGGATGGCTGTAGTCTTGATCTTTGCATTTGAAGAAGGGCGCAGAAATGTTAAAAAAGACAAAGAGCAAAAATTGACTTAGAACCTGAAGTCAATTTTTTATTAGCAGAGACAAAGAAAAAAGGTCCTGGACCCTTTGTGGGGAAAGTGTCCGTTTAGAGAGAGAATGTCAGGAGGGTATAACCCTCTGTTTTCTCTCCAGATATTTCCTTTGAGCCTGACCAGCACTTGCAATGCAAGTGGTGAACAATCTTCAACCTTCCAGCAAAACACAGAAGTCAAGAAGAGAAGGGAATGTTGTGCCTAGCAGAGGGGCTGCCCTGGTGTGTGACAAGGTGGTGCTGGGGAATGGCAGCCAGGCTGGCTCAGGGCTCAGGTAGCCGTGGCAAGCTTCTTATACATGCAGCTTTCGAGCAAGCATCATCTGTTCTTTTTTTTTTTTTTTAAGGTGATTTTTTCTTGGCCAAGTGTGGGAAGACTTTAATGAGTGAATGAAAGAGACATTGAGAAAAAACACTTCAGAGAAACTTCAAGACTCCTCTGAGCTGGCAGATAAGGCCAACTTAAATTAGAGAGTCCATATAATTGCCTTTCTTGGATTTTTTTTTTTTTTTTTTTAATATTATTCCACTTCATTTTCTGGAGAACTTTCTAAACAAACCGCCCTCCTTTCCTCCCCCTTTCTCCGCTCAATGCAAATGCTTTTAGCACAGGAGCTAAGTATTAAGGTATGGAAAAGTTAATTGATGGATGTGTTATTTGGTCTTGCTCTGGCATTGCCTTCTATCATAGTTCACTCTATCACATCAAAAATGGAAAGTTTGGTAATCGTATTTACCTGTGCTTATTATAAGGATGACTAAAAGAGCTGAACAAATGGAAGGTACGTTAAACTTTTAGCATTGCTTTTACTACTTTTACAGTTCCACAGAAAGGGCTACACCTTTTTACAAATAATTTCTTGTAAATGTTACCTTCCTAAATGGATGGCTAGAAAAGAATATAGCACTGCTAGTTTGCATATCCAACATAAAGTTCCTCTTTTCCTTCCTTCAAGAATTTATATATTTAACTCCATTGTGAAAGATTAGACGGATAAAAAGCTTTCAGTAGAATCACAATACAGGTAATTATGGGTCTGTCAGAATTTCCATTATGAACTCCATTTAACATTAAGGACTTAGCATTTTTCCATCATTTCAGAAAATGTCAAACTGAAAGCTGGCAAGCAGATAAGCAGCCTGGATGCAAATTTGTTTACACAAAATATTTAAATCTGTTCAGCTGTTTTTGATTTAGAGATCAGCCAGAAACTTTAAACTCTCGGGGTTTCTCATGAGTTTCTGCCAACTTCCAGACCATAACACAGTTTAAAGACAGTCTAATTGGTTAATAAAAAGTAGACTCACTGTGCTCTAAAGATTTAATTTTTTAAAAGATTTTTTTTGGCTTTTCCGATCAGCTTACCACCCTCCTGCCATCTTCATAAATGAATAGTGAGTTGCGGTAAGGTTCAAAACCATATAAAATGCAATAGCAATCTTAAGATCTATAATAGCTTCTTAAGCCTCACTTTACTACCGCCATGAGAACCTGAGCAGAAACCGACTAAAGCCTATAAGGTTCTGAACAGTGTTGATTACTTAATCCATTGGCTTAATACCATCATCAGCATGAGTTTTGGAAGACAATCCCAAAATATCTGCTAGGGTTCAACAGCTACAATTTTTCGCTTTCATCAGTCTAGGGCCACGCATGGGATGGACAGTTTTGTAGAACTGTTACATCCTAAATAAACTCTTTGGCAATTTTGTTTGTTATAGCAATTTGTTCTATTCTGATGAAAAGTCAATGATAATCTTCTTTTGGTTTTAGTGGGGACAAGCTCTAAATTAATTACTGATAATGTTAAATGCTCTGACATGGTTGTAAATTAATATCCGATGTCTCTTGCTTTTAAATGCACTTTCCGCTCAAAAAAGTAAGACATTCTTAATTAAAAGAATTGTGGCCATCTTGCAACATTTAATAGGAAAATAGTTTTAATCAGAAGGAAAAGAAGACAACGCTGAGTTTGTAAAATATGGATATTTGGTAGATAATGGGCATATTAAAGTCACTGATATGAAATAGGCAAAGAATTAAAAATAATGGCATGTCTTCTTGAAAATGCAGTGCCATCCAAGTGTGCAAGACAAAGAATAGGAACCTGGCCCCTTGTGGTTTGTTAATTAAAAGCACAAGAAAGTATGATACAAAAGAGAGAGTGCAAACAAACTTTGTGCAAATGAAGCATGGAGGACTGGGATGAGAGATAAAAATGACCAACTAAATATATCCAAATCAGTTTGGCCAGGGTTTTTTAACCTACAGGGACTATGTGCTGGTTTAATAAAGCAAGAAAAAACAGAGCATGTAAGAGTGAAGAAAACATTCTTCAGAAAACATCTCAGATAACAATAAAGTACAGTTCTTTCTTGAGAAGTACCTCTGCAAATTTGTTAATAAAGATTCAATATTCATTGTATCCCATATTACACTTCTAAATAAATGATTAATTTTCATTACAGTTACTTCAAGCCTACCCTGAATCAACCAGGCATTTCCTGACTTAATACTAGCAGAGGTTCTGCTGCACAGATTCTCTTCTTAGCTGGTATTTGTAGCATTCTCAAACTGTAGGCTAGACAATGGGTTTCAAAGAAGAATCAATACAAGATGGCCAAAAGCAAGCAATTTGGAAAGGCACCTTTCACAAGGCAGATACCCAGAAAGCTCACCTGATTTAGCTGAAATGCTCAAAGCAAATCTTAGACGTGAGTAGCAGGTTCCCTACGAATCTTGTTGTATGTTAATCTCTGTGAATTCTTTATGATTATTGTTGTCCATCTAAAGTATCCTTTAGAATTTTAAGTTCTGAAATAACTTCGTGCATCCACAAACTTTATTTTATTTTAGTTACCAAAGCATACAGACCGAATGGACCCTAAAATGTACAAATAAATTTATCTGAACCTCTGCTCTTTCAGCCTTGCCTTCTTGCAGATGGTTTAAAATCCAAAGAATATCCTGGAAAAATTAATAAACTTGACTGCGGGGCTGGGAGGATATGTAATTTCCTAATGGATTGCCCTATATAATTATTACTTTAAGCCACAAAAGGATTTACGAATGCCGTACAAGCTGAAGAGAACTTTCTACGCACTGCTGTAGGCTTTATGCTTTTTGGAACTTCTCCAGAGGTCCAACAGTACTTGTGGAGTGGGAAGAGGTTTGGGAAGTAGTCCAGAAGAACAGGAGAGGCTGGATAAATTGGGAAAAAAAAAACAACCCACAGAAGATAGCTGGTGTAGTGAAAATATATTTAAAGAGAGGTTTACACTTAGCCTTTTTTGAGGGGGGTGAAAGGGGGTGGGTAGCTTAATTTAGAACTAGCTAAAATCAGCACAGAATCCCATACAGATTTCAATGACAAAATTGTAGTAGTAAGGAGATTTTAAAATTTTGGAAGCATATCCTTAGGAAGGTTATATAGATACCCAAGAGTCGTTAAGGCCGTTGTACTCACTCTGTACTAAGCATAGCCCCAGTTGCTGATTGAAAATAGCTTTTGCTATCTCAGAGAAATAATGTTGAGAAGCATAACTTTGTCAGGTTATTTACCAAAAATCATTGTGTCTTGTATGGTTGATTCCCACAACTTTCCACTGCTGACAATGAAAATGCCAATAATATTTATCTCCTCCATTTGTCAAGGAAAACCTGTTATCCTTGCATGAGAGGATATGGGAGGTAACTATCGGAACTGCATCCTCTATGAAAAATGCTGGAAGACTATTACCAGTTTACTGGATATGTTATTTTTTCTTTCCACATAAAAGGATGAAAATTAAACTTTCTCAATAATGCTGTAGTACTCAGGTAGAAAATTTGGCCACTGAAGAAGTTTAATAATATTCACATTCTTATGAGATATCTGTAATTGCTATAAGGAGAATACGGTTGAATTTAGGAGGTATGAGAGTTCATTAAATGGAATCCATAAAAACCCCAGAAGAAATATTCTCCCAAATGTCAGAGGTATTTTATTTTCCCAGGAAGGAGTTGCCAAGATTGAAATAAAGGGTAAAGAGGTGATGTTATCAAAGTCTCTGGAGCTAATAACTATGTGTGTTGCATGCAGAGAACGATGGGACCTCTTTAAAGAGCCGTCGGAAAGGAGCAGCTGTGGAAAGGCAGAGTTCTGAATGAAAGTGGCGGATACGCTGCATCGTGGTGTGAAAAGGAGTAAGTAATGTCGTCCCTGCTTGTTTAAAATTAAAGATCACCACAATAAACCTATTCTGAGAGGATATTTTTCAGGACCAAGAAATAGAAAGTGTTGATTTTTTCTCAGTTCCAGGACATATACCAAACTGAAGAATGTATTTTTTGATAATGTGAATAATAAAAAATATTAAAAATTTTAATAATAGCAGAAAGAGAGAAAGGGCAATTGCATGCATATTGCTAAAACTTGATACAATAGTTTGTATTATGTAACTTCTCTACATTAGGCTGATGAAAATTCTCTATTTGCATATGTACTCTTCCAAGCACTGAATGAATATAAAGATTTTGAAGAAATTGTCTTGAACTTGCCTTTTCAGTTAAACACTATGAATTATATGGACACAAATACATATTTATATTTGCATGTATTCCTTTTCTTGCGATCATAAAAACTCCTACGTCATGCAGTAGGAATTGCTGAACTCATAAGAATACAGTGGATCAAATTTATCCAAGAAATGTCCCCAAAATTTTATTTTAGCACATATTTGAAAGTATAATATGGTTGTCTTAGGCATGTATAAGGGGAGATGCACAAGGCAAGCACCATCATGGATTAAGCACAGATTTTTTTAGATGGAGCTAGATAAGGCTGCTACCTCATGTGTCTGTGAGTGTGTGTGTGGGGGAGTGTTTGCCCACACAGTCCTCCTCCTCCCACATCCTTGCAATCCTCAAAAAAGAGCCATGAAAAAGGCAGTGTTTTTTCCCACAAAACTCATTGACTTGGGTACATGAGGTTGTCAAAGACCTAGTCAGTCCCTTTCTTTTCTCCCTAACAGCTCTGTCTCTCATGTTTAGGAGTTGGACAGTTTTTTTTAGTGTGTTTCTGTTTCCTAATTTTGTGGTTTGGTTTTGCTAGTTATTTTGGCACTTTCAGATATTAAGTGCATAGTTGGAATATATATGATTATCCAAAAGATTTTTTTAAAAAAATATTTCATTAATGATTAAATCTGAAAGCATTCTAACCTGATATCTGTTTTCTCAATTTCTCCCAGTTCATCTGCAGCTATTGGCAGCTGTTTTACTGGAAAACAAAAATGTAATGAAGAACACTGAAAACATGTTCTAAATGTAAAACTGTAAATTGGCTGCAACTGAGCATAGAGTCTGACAAAAATAGCATGAGTATTCTGTTGTTTGAGAAAATTGATATTTTGTTAGTCTGCATCACATTAAATCTAGAAGACTGATCCCTGGAAGTGCTGACATGCTAATCAATATATTACAGAGACAGAGAATATTCTGACTGTATCCAAATACAAATTTATTTTCCTACAGCAGAACCATATGTATTTACTTTTGTTGAGCTCTGTAATGCAGTGTGAGTTTTCCAAATGGCCTTCCTACTGAAAATTTCCAATGTGTTCTAAAATTTCCAAATACATGGCCTTCACTGTGATTTATATTTCAGGATCAAATGAAATATATGCACAAGAAACTGAAAGTCAAGATTCCAGGAGAATCAGAGGAGAATATGCTCCCAAAGATACTGCTCCTTCTCCTATGGAAGAGAGGAGAGGTTCTCCTGTTGCTTTCAATGGGATTAGATGTTCATTTTATATCACAATTCATTAATCACTTCTATTTGTCTTTGGATCAAAGTCGATGTACATAAGAAAAAAAAAGTAAATTTTAGTGTAGAATTTTAAAAGATTGGTTTTAATTCAAACAACCTTATACACACATACACACCAAGGAAAGAAAAAAAAAAGGAAATAAAAAATCCTTTTGGCTTAGAGAAATTAGCAGAGGAAAGGTCTTATAATTATCCAAGTGCTAGTGCTCAGTTGTATGCTAAAATAAAAAGAATATCCATAGTCTGCATTTATGTAGCTTGTTAAGGACTCCAGACTAGACTTGCAAATATCCACTAACTGGGGCTGATGACAGTTTTGTAAGTAAGATAATGATCACAGAGGGATCATTTTAACTGCCACTGAAATACAGCCACCTCTGAGACATGATACATCAAACTCTTTAAATGATAATAGTAGCATTATAAAATAAAGCAGAAAATAGCACTGAAATACTTTTCTATGGTTGAAAGGTGATTAGAAGTTTTCATTCTATTAAAAACTGTCTTATAGAAACTAAATTTGGTAAAATGTTCCTGAAAGAGTGGGATTAGATAATTGTAAATTAATTCCTATTGTGATGAGATCAATTTTTTTTATTAGCCTTTTACTAACTTCATCAACCTTTATCAAGCTTTTCTCTTAACTTTTGCTAGATATAACTACTTGTACTCTCATTTTTAGTGAAACCAGTTATGCATAATTGCCCATCTCCCTTGTGAGACTAGAAATACAAAACAAGTTAAGAGGTAATGGATTGCTTAGTAAGCACATTCCTTTCAAGTTGTTACTTCCACCTTTGCAAGCTAAAAATGCAACTGTTTAATTTCTCTATAATATAAGCAAAAGTATACATAACATTTACATGTTATATATGCATGTTATGTATGTATTAAATGCATATGCATATTTACAACTATGCAGAAATTAAATAAGCAACAAGCTCTACAATAGATGCAGATATAGAACTAATAAGATATGAAGATATGAGATGCAGATAAAATTGAATGCAAGATCAGAAGCAATGACTGTATCATCTATATAATCCAAGTAATTATTCAGTCATTTCTATCTCAAGCTTCCAGACTCCTTTAGTCTCATATAGCAAAGATAATCTGTGCTATTTGCTGACATCAAGGGTTGAGAATTTCTGCTGTACCCTGTGAATTTCTTCTATTGCTGGGCATCATTACTGTGATTCACTTTATTTCTATGATATAACATGAATATTACATACAAAGCTTTATATGGTGTGCTACAGATAATCCAAATAAAAATGGTCCATCTATCTCTGTACGTCCATGCTGATTGCATCCTATCTTGTTTTTTGACCATGTAATTTGATTAGATACCTGATTCAGGGGAAGGACCCCTTTAACACCATTCCCCCAAATCCTGAAGATTTCCCCTTCCAGGAGGATCTCCAAGGGGAGAAAAAAAAAAAAAAAAAAAAAAAAAAAAAAAAAAAGTTCTATTCCTAAACCTATAATTTTCTCTAACATTTCAGACACTGAGAAGGAGATCACGAACTCCCACCATTTTCTTTGTCAACATTTATACCAGTATTTATCACTTCTAACACTGGCATTATGGAGCCATCTATAATTCGTATGTTCCCAAAGTATCCTCGAGAGTTTGTGTGATCTGTGACACCAAAAGAGTAAAACTATGCACCAAACTGTGCACAGGAAGGGAAAAATATTAAATGAATAAATGAATAAAATGTCTACAAAAACCTGATATGCATGCATGACTGCTATTTTCAAAAGTCCTCTTTATAATCTTTAGATTTTATTGTTGTTGTTCAATTCCTAAAAAGAAGAACTGGATGTTGGGAAGCAGATATTCAACATTTCCTAGTAGTATTAGTCTTTTTATATATTATAATACATCTTAGATCCAGGACCACTGCTAAATACAATCCTTCTTGATGATTTAATAGGCATATCTTTTTAGGAAATTGTACAGTTCCACTGGGAAGGAAAGTTATTCTTTCCATGAAGTTAATGTTCAAACGTCACATGTTTAAGACTTACAAGAGCTCTGAAATTTGTAAAAAAGCTCTAGCAGGTATATTATGATGAGGTTAATTTTATAGACTTGTAATAAGTACTTTTTCACATGCCTCTCTGATTTATTGCTTAAATATTGGTTCTTCAAATATTCAACAAGCTCTGCCTTAAAATTATAGGACTCTAAGAGAAATCTACACCTTGGGCCAAATTATATGTTCTCTGACCATTCTTTCCAGGGAGATTGATTTGGCACAGCTTGGTGAACTAATTTCAAAAAAAAAATTTCCTTCTGTCATGTCAGAGTTGACCATTACATCCAGAAAAGCACACTGAATGATAGGAAAGTTGGACTTCAAGAAGTTGAGTCTGAGACATTAAAACCCTGCAGCATTAGAACGAAAGCTTTCTATTACGGGAAAAGGGAAAACGAATTTTTTTACAGCAGATCATAAGGCATTTTCTATTGCAACTTATCAGATTTTATAGATTTAACATTTTACATATAATTGCAAGTCATTTTATAGACATTTTCCAATGATTTATATTGCCTCTCTATATCAGCATTGTAACATTGGAGTCACTTGGCCGTGTTTCAGAGGTGCTAACTAGTTCCCCAGGCTCTTACTAAAGCCAGCTGGAGCTGCAGAGCTCAAGACCTCTAAAAATTAGATACATTCTATCCTGGCCACTTTTCTTTTTTTCTTTTTTCTTTTTCTTTTAAATAAGACAGGGATACAAGGTCACATTATTCTTGATCTTTTCTTTGAGAGGATATTATGGTCATGCAAATCATCCCAACAGGAAGTTTCAACACTATTTTAAAATATAGCTAAACAATTGCGCACTTTCCTCCCTCTTTGACAGATTCATATGGTTAATATAGCCACAATTAATACAAGCAATTGCATCACTTGGTGCTTTCAAAGAGACACAGAATGTATGCCTGGACATGTGATGGAGGATGAAGGATTGGTACAAGCTCTTTGTTACAGAATTTTGTGAAAGCCCAAAGCACAATCATGCTTTTCTAAAAGAAAAAAAAAAAGAAAAGAAAAAAAGAAGAGGTAGCAGGAGAGGGAGAGAGAAAGAATAGCGCACAGGCCAGTCCATGCCTATTAAAAGTGATGCTCTAGAAGTAGCCTCTGGCTCGGGAAGACTCTAAACTGCTGACTGCTTAAATCTGGGATGAGGTGCCAGTCACTCCACACCTGCTGCGTTTCTTACATCTTTGCCTAAGTTGCTGTTAATGGTCGCTGCTGGAGATGAAGGCCACTAGGCTAGAAGGGCAACTGATCCTACCAGGCTTGTTCCTATGTTAAAATTCAGGCAGATTGTATGCTTCTGCATAGCAGTTTCTGAGCAGGAAGGATTTGAAAGCACATCCAATGGGTTTTGACAGCTCTGAGGAGATGGTGCTTCCAAGTCGGAATGCTGATAACTGGGTTGAAGGTACAGCCTGCTGGGTTGTCTGAAGGGAGAGGAAAATAAAAATACTAAAACTCACTAAAGGCTGCTCAAGAATTGCAAGCAAGCAGACGCTTGGAGTAGTGCCTGAGCTGAAGGAAGGAAAAGCGAGGAAGGCAAAGTGGTGTTGCTGGAAGGGAGGGCTCCGGTGCGGGGATGGGGCTGGGACCGGTGGGAGATGTGGCCCTGATGAGGTGCTGCTGCTGGCGGGGGTGGGGGGAGGGGGCGGGGAGGGAAGGGGTAGGTTGGTGCCTTGCACTGTGAGAGGAGAGCACAAGGAGGGTGGAGGGGGTCCTCATTTTGGGAATGAGCTACTCGGCAAGGGTAGGGGCTCCCAAACCCATCTGCAGCCCCGGGAAACTGGGCAGCCTGAAGACAACGCTGAGGCGCTGTGTGCAGCCTGCCGAGAGATCAGTCTTACATGATGCTGACAGGGAGAAAAGATAAAAAATAAACACCAACAAGAAAAAGCAAAAGCAGGAGGAGGTCGTACGGAGGAGCGAGCCGAGCAGGGAGGACACCGTCGTGCCTTCTCCTGGCAGCGTCACCTGTGTGCCATGCATGCTCACACACACAAGCACTCCCACAGCACACTCACACACACACACACGACGGCACCCTCCTGCCACCTCCCATGCGGGGGGCAAGAGGGAGCAAAGAGTCGTGTCCCACCACCCTCATGGACGAGATCCGTCCCTTCATGAGACCCAGGGAGGGGACATGGGGGACACCTGGGCCTGCAGGGAGTGGGACTGGGCTGGGAAAGGGGCTGCGGAGACACAGGACGTATTTCATCCCCACTACTTATGCCCACATGCGAGGTACCCATCCCTCAGGAAACCTGACCATTTTGCCCCTGTTCTTGTCACAGCTGCGAGGGGAAGCGGAGGAGCAGTGGCAGAGGCAAGGCTGCCTTTCAGCGAGGCAGACAAAAGACCTGACCTTGGTGCTCCCCATCTTGGAGCAACAGCTAAAAATGCAAGAGATGGAAAAGTCTTTGGGTCCCTGCTCATTTCTCTTGCTTTCCTCTTTTCTTTGCTTCCATAAACTGGTTGCATGCTTTGGGGCACTGGAGTGTCAGTCTGGAGCACTGTGAAGGAATGCAGTTATTTCCCTCTGGAATCCCAGAAGGCAAAGACTTTTGCATAAAAATGTCTTTTTTTTTTTTTTTTTTAATCATAAAAGAACTGCCGAACTGCCATGGATTTGATCTCCCCTCCTTCCCTCTTCTTTAAGGGAGTTGGGCAGCAGAGATTTCCTCCCACTTCTCCTGCAAGATCAGCTTATCTCATCTGCCTAAATGGGGTCTCCTCGTTTCTTCATGGGGAACTGGGGTGGAAAGGAGAGGAGTTTTCCTAGGTACCTGCCCATTTACAGAATGTAAGAGCACAGCATCCATCTTCCCCTGCAGCTGGGCAGCAATGACACTGCTTGGCACTGACTCACGTCTTATTGTTTAATGCCTTCTCCTCTCACTTTTCAAAGAGGCCATTTCTTTGCTTTTTCACTCTGTGCCTGTCCAAAGATCATCCCTGGAGACTGACTGATGATATGACAGTATATGGTATTAAGAGGTAAAGATTTTCATGCAAGAGTTTTCCTCATCACTACAGCTCTTAATACGTTTTCTTTCCCAGCAGCTCTGGCATACCTTTTTCCTACCATTTTCTGTCTCTTTTCTTCTCCCTTTCTGCCTCCACCCAAGAATCTACATCGACGGTTTGTAGATGAGCATCCAAAGAAACTTGTTGGTTATGTAGCCAGATGCACTTATAGGAGCATGTAATGACCGTGGCTGCATAAGCTTCCTGAGATAGTCTAATAGCTGAGAGAGACAGGACAGAGCTGTGGATCTGTCCAGACTGGAGGAACAGCAGCAGAAGGACAACAGGAGTGTGAAGGGCCTAGGAGGCAGATATGGACTGGAGTTATGGAAGTAGTTTGAATGACAGGAACCCCAGCAGCAGCTTTGGTGTTACTGAGTGATGCTGCACTATGCGGCAGGGTGATCAAGCAAGTGAGGGGGAGATGAAAGCTGAGGAAGAGGGGTATAGAGAAACAGCCATGACGGGTGATGGGAGAGCACATGCAGCCTCTGGGGAGGCACCTTGCTCCCTACAGCTGGGGGAGGTTCATTCACTCTTTGCATCTGCCAAGGTTTCTGGGAGCAGGAGCACCGTGTGCTGACACAATAGGAATGTAAATCAAGGTAAAATGTATTCATTCACAGGAGTGTGCAGAGAACTAAATATAAACGCTCAAAATAGATGCAGTGCTGCAGTGAGCCTAAGCCAGCTGTGTCAAACCCAGCTGCTTAAAGGAATCCACCTCCAGGAAAGAAAAAAAAAATCCAAGCTCCCAGGCCGTCGCCTGCTGGGAGGACCCCGAATCCACGGAAGCCTATGGAAAGCGCCAGGCTCAGCAGCCGGGACACTCAAGCCCTGAGGAGGGCGGAAGCTGCTGAGCCGCTTGGCAGCTTCTCGCCGGGACGGGGGATGCGCAGGGCCGGGGGACAAGGCCGGGAGTCCCTGGGGTCGCCTCGGGAGCTTCATCCCGGGCTCCGCCCGCGGCACCCGCTGCGTTTTGCGGCTCCCCTCCGACCGCTCAACAGGTGCCGGGAACCCCGCGCAGCGCTGCGGGCGGCGCTGCTGCCTGCGCGCCCGCGCAGCCCCGCGGCGGCGCCGCTGCCGCCTCCGCCCGGCACAGGACGGCATGACTTGCACATGCTCACGCAGCGGGAGGGAGCTGGCGCTGAGCAAGGGGGCAGAAATGCCGCTTTTCCCAAAAAATATCCCCCACCCCCCAAACCCAAGCTCCCGTCTCGATCTCGGTCGCAGCTCGGGCAAAGCTCCCGGAGCACCTCGCCTCGATAGACGTAAACAGGGGCAAACTGCCTCTAATTAAAATGTGCGTTAACATTCCTGGCGAGCCGCTTCGCCTCGGGTACCGTGGCACGATAACGTGGGATGAGGTAAATCCTCTCCTCTCCCCTCCACCCCCCGCTCCGCCACCGGCTCCCGCCCCCGTGCAACACGAAATTCTCGTTTCCACGGAATGCAAATGGGGGGACAAGCAGCTGCAGAGCTCCACAATAAAGTGTTTCATCCAAGGCAGAGGCCGCTCGGGCGGGCGCGCCTGGAGCGGCCCCCGGCGCACACCTCCCCCGGCCGCCGTGCGCGCTAAGCGAGCGCTCAAACTCGGCGAGGGTCGATACCGTCTGCTCAGTATGCCGCGAGTGCGCGGGTGAGGCGGCGGGGAGGGGTGAGGATGAGGAGGAAGAAGGGATGATTAATCACATCCTAATCGGCGGCCGCAAACGGGGGGGGATCATTTCGCCCAGCCGAGCGCCGGAGTGGAGTTGCAGAACAGATCCCTGCACGGGAGCACGCCTGGGGGATCGGGAATAGCGGCGGTGCTCAGGCTCGAGCCCTGCTTCCCGCTGTGAGCATCATCCCCCTCAACTGTCTGCAAGCAGCGACTTAGGGGAGATAATCGTGCCGCGAACTAGAGGTTTCCTTTTTGCCTTCTTTTCACGGGCAGAAGAGCAGAAAGGAAGCAAAATTTCCCTGCTCCCGTCTTCCCCTACCCGTCAAAGAAGGAAAAAAAAAAAAAAAAAAAAAAAAAAAAAAAAAAAAAAAAAAAAAAAAAAAAAAAAAAAAAAAAAAGAAAAAGAGAGCGAGATAAAAAAGAGACCACAAAACCACACGAGAGGAAGACTGGGGACGGGTACGAGAAGAGGGAAGGAGAAGGTGGCGATCTTTGCACTCCGCGGCAGACCGTGCCTTCCAGGCTGGATCGCGCCCATGCCTTTTCACCAGCCCGGGGAGCTCCGCACTAGAAGCGCGGAGTGGGGAAGCGCATTTCGGGCTGCGATACGACCGCGCACCCTCTCATCGCCCTCCTAACTTTCCTTACGGAAGGGGTTAAACTATCAAGTGCATCGATACTGGCATTCCCGCAAAGAGCCCTTTTGCTCGCCCGGAAAAAAAAAAAAAAAAAAAAAAAAAGAGTGTACGTAATACCCTCCACTACCACCAGCATCACCTTAAAAAAGTCACCCGGTGGGATTTGCTTGAATATACACTAGTTAGAGGCTATAGGAACCAACTCACGTATCTGTATGAGCATACTGCAAGAATATTTATTGAGCCCCAGCTCAGTCACTGCATTGAACGCCAACCCTGGCAAGCAAATACATTTCCTATCTCCGAAGAGAGCTCTGAATCAACTCCTTCTTTTCTCCCCGCTTAACGATCATTTATTTCATCCCACTGCAAAGTACCCACAGTGCAAATAGAAAATCATAGAGAATTATATTTTTGAATATATCTGTGCATAGGGTGAGAGTTTGCACCGCCCTGACAGAAAGCAAACAGACCCCCTAAAAATATACACCTCAAATACTACCCTACCTTTCACACACGAAACCATCAATAAAAAGACGAGGTTCCAAAATGTAAATCCACTTTTAATCTCCATTTTCTTCATCACGATGAAGTCCAGCCGGCCACATTTAGAACATCCCCTTTCCCAAAAGTCTGCTAATTTCGCTTCCTTCGCACGGATTTCCCCTTTGCAGATCCCTTTCATATTATTCTTGCGAGCTCCCAATTCCTATTCCTCGGCCAGGCGCAGCGGAGTTGTTGCTGTGGATGGTGCGCGGTCACAGCTCGGAGTGAATGGTGTTTCTGGGATACCACAGCAACCTTGACGAGGACTCAACCATCTCTCCAACGGGGGCACAAAGTCTCAGCTACTCTCGACTGTGTCTTTTCCTTCCCCCTCCCTCCCCGCACCAACCCCCCGCTACCCCCAGCTCCCTGCACAGGCGGAACCCGCCGCACCCCGCCTTGCTCCAGCGGGAGCCGAGGAAGCACCTTAGCGCGGGGCACCCGCGCCAATAAACTCCAAACAACATTTGCAATTGAGATTTTTGTTTCTTTTTTTTTTTTTTTTTTTCACTTCTCCTCCCCCCCACACACCCCGGCCTCCAGTATGATCAATTCTGCCTGCGAGAGTCTCAAGACACACCGCGGTGGGGAGATGTGCAGAGCCTCTCGGAGCGCCCACAGCGGCCGTCCCCCCGCTAATCATTGCGGCTTGCGCGAGGGGGAAATATTACTAATAATAAAATAATCACAGCAATAATAAATCAAGGGCTGGGGGGGGCCGGTAAGGAGGAATCCACGTGCCAGGCTCGGGGCTGCTCCCGTCCCCGCGCGCACATTCACACACCTTGCGCGGCAGCACGTGTTGCGTCGTGCGCTGCGCGCCCAGAACGCCACGCACGGGCGGCCGCCTCCGCGGGGCGCGGAAGGAGCCGGTGCGGGGCTGATCCCCCCCCCACTCCCATCCATCCCTCCCTTCGGGGCCGGGCCGCGCC
Source organism: Eudromia elegans (assembly GCA_003342815.1). Taxonomy (NCBI): domain Eukaryota; kingdom Metazoa; phylum Chordata; class Aves; order Tinamiformes; family Tinamidae; genus Eudromia; species Eudromia elegans. The sequence continues at coordinate 2,048,386 of PTEX01000120.1, forward strand.
GGGGGGCGCTCCGCGCCGCGCAGCCTCCGCACCCGATGCCCGCGCGCCGCGCAGCG